>JBBPKD010001071.1:0-11983 GCA_038089075.1 Singerocomus inundabilis
CTGGCGGCGTACTAATGCAACAGGACGGAGAGGCGCAATGGCACCCCTGCACCTACCTCTCTCAATCCTTCTCCCCCGCGGAGAAGAACTACGACATCTATGACCGAGAACTACTAGCGGTCATCCGCGCCCTCCACTCTTGGAGGCACTACCTCATGGGCTCGATAGCCCCGATCCAAGTATTCACCGACCACAAAAACCTCACCTACTTTAGGTCGGCACAAAACCTCAACCGTCGACAGGCCAGATGGCTGCTCGACCTCGCAGACTTCGACCTGCAGCTACACCATGTCCCCAGGACCACCTTGGGGGCATCCGATGCCCTCTCCCGAAGGAAAGATCACGGAGACGAAGACTCCGAAAATAAACAAGTAACCCTCCTCCTGCAGAACATGTTTGTTAACCTGGTAGACACCATGCTCACCAAACAGATTACCCTCGCTACCAAAGAAGACAAATTCGCTATGGACGTCCTTCACTCCTTATCCTCCGACGCCCCGGACGTCCTCAAGAGAAGATTCGCCGCCTTCCAAGAAGTCGAAGGCAATATCCTATATAACGGCAGGATCTACGTTCCCCCAGATCTCCGACGTGACGTGGTACAACAGGCACATGACCATGAATTGTCGGGTCACCCCGGATACCTCAAAACCCGTCAATTGGTCTCTTCACAGTACTGGTGGCCCGGACTAGCCTTATATGTCCGCTCTTACGTCTTGGGCTGCACCGCTTGCCAAGCAAACAAGGCCAACACCCATCCCACGACACCTCCCCCGGTCCCCATCCCGTCTACGGCTACGTGACCCTTCCAACAGGTGTCGTGTGATTTGATCACGGACTTACCCATTTCAGACGGCTTCGATTCCCTCCTGGTCGTGGTAGACCATGGGCTTACTAAGGGGGTAATTCTATGCCCGACGAAGAAAACGGCAACGGCCGAGAACATCACAACCCTGTTCTTCAAGTCGGTATACAAACGGTTTGGGTTGTATGACAAAATTATTTCTGACCGCGGTCTGCAATTCGCATCAAAGTTTGCCATAGCCCTCGGGAAACTACTGAACTATGACCTCGCACTCTCCACAGCATACCACCCGCAAACTGACGGAGAAACAGAGCGGGTAAATCAGGAACTAGAAACGTAACACTTTACACAAAAAATTTGCTAGACAGTCCATGATGTCCTTAAGACTATGAATCATCATAATGATGGTTGGCATGAGATGATGGGCCAATCACACAGTTTCTATGATGGATGTCAGTGGTCTTCCCTTCCATTGGAAAAGAGGATGGGACCACTATGCTTGAGGTTCTGATGCATGGACAATGAAGTAAGGTAGTATGGCAACAAAGGTCACTGTCTTGATAGCCTGACTTTGACTGGGTAAAATAGTTACACTAGCTGCATTTGGGTATGTGCAACCATTAGTGCAGTCTTCCCGATCCTCAAACTCACGTTTGAAGTGTGCAGGCATGCACAAGTTATTATAAGACATCACCTTAATTGCCAAGAATTCTTTAAGCCGTTCACGTCACGACACACTTGTCGATGACCATATACATGGATCACAGTTGTCAGAAACAATCGTGGTTCTCCAGGCTATTTGTGGAACTGCTCTGTCAATACGAAGTAGTCGTGGATGAAAATGTTTAGGTGAATGCATGCATTTGTGCGAGCCAACTAGCACGTCAATGGAACATCAACGAGAAGCATGAAGCTTGGGAGTTAGGAAATCCAATAGATTGCCAATATAACCATCCTTAACATAGCTGTGCAAGATTAGTCAAAATACCAATCCAAACGTTTTCACTATGCTCTGGTTGAATCAAAATTCTCTTGCAGGATGGACGTCAAGAAGGCGAGGTAAAGACAATAATGACCATACAAAGGAGCGAGAATGAGAATGCTCGCCGGTAGCAACAGACAGAAAATGGAAGCCACGACTACTTAGCGGGAAATTTGGCTGTTCTGCGAATTGTATTAGGTCCCTTACTCGTCATCCTTTCTATGGCTCCACTGCTCATGGTACACCGCCCAAGCAGTTTAATATAGGCCAAGACATGTGAATTAGGGGAGAAAGAGCCATCAAGGCGTGTGCAGAGTCAGCGATGGACATCAATTGTGGCGGTCAGCACATCTCGGACGGCGACCACATACCTCCACCAAATTATACAGAGGGTAGTAAGAAGACTAGTAACAAGGCGTGTCGACCAGGAAAATGTATACAACCACCGCACAAGGCGGAAGGCAGTAGCATACAGGTCGATTCGGGTGACAATAGGAACGGACATGACAACACAACGGGGTTAGCCGACAATATGGGCGAGGTCTAGGACAAAGAGAGGAATCAAAAGTGGTAGACGAGATGGCGACAGGGATGGGACAACGAACAGCGTCAATAGCAAGTCATGCCAACACACACTATTGATGTTAGCTAAGGACGAAGGAAATCAGTGCTAGGGACAGCTAGACAACAAGATAGATCACTTACCTGAGTCATCAACCACTCAACTAGTATGTACAATGATGGATCGAAGCCCTGAGGATCAAGTTCGAGGGGGAGTAGAAAGCAGCTGCCAGCTGCAACACCAAACACACGCATGGCAAGACAGATGGATCAAGTGGATCGGATGGTGACAAGGACACTATGTATAGACCTGAGAATCTACAGAACGGATTGAAACGGGCGGGAAAATACCTGGAGTTTGGGCTTGAGGAGGACTCACCTAGGCGAATCGAGCGAGCCAGATGACAATGTGACTATTTCAAGCAACGACCAGAGCTACCATCAGGACCCTAGAGGTGACTGGAACGACGACGACGGGACGAATATGCCAAGTGATGGTAGTGGACCAGTCGGGGGTCACCTGGACGCAGAGGGTAAGGCAAAGAACCTCGAGAGGGGTCGGAGGTAGCAGAGTGCTGGAGACGGCAGCAAGAGAAGTAGTAGACGAGATGGTATGCGCTGCACAGGCGGCTAGTTGACACGACTCGAAAGGAGTCTATTGGGTGAAGAAGATTCGAGTCAGCAGGGGTGTCGAAATAGCGGAGCAAAGACAGACCTGTTCGAGTCGTCTGCACCACCTGATAACGATTCGGCACACCCTGTTGGGGTCGTCAATCGACCGTGACGAGGTGGAAAGTAGAGAACGAACGCTAGAAAGATGGGTAGACTGGGTGCACAAGGATGGAATTCGTGCAGTGGAGACCAGGCAAGATCATCACACCAGAGCGACTGTATATGGCATACATGGACAAGAGATTCAGAGAAATGAGCCTTCAAGGTGCAAAATGCGAGTGAGGTTACTAGATATCGAAGGGTGCGCGCGTGCTGAGATACTGTAGTGGCAGGGCCGGTGTGTGGGTACACACATTTAGACCCTGCTCAGGCGAAAATAAACCACCCTGTTTTCGTCACACCTCGCTAATCTCGTGTACCTCCTCTATGCATGCTAGCACCTCTTCCTAACCCTCCATTGAGCCTCTCATGTTGTACGACTTGGTGAAATAATGAGCATTTGTCCACAATCTTGTTTGTTACACTGCGTTGTTGTCGGGCTTTCTAGTTTTCTTCCACCTTGCTACTGCCTTTCCAGAAGTTCAAGAAGCGATACCGGTGGCACCGGATGCTTCGCCAGAAGAGGTGAATGCACCCTTGCTGATTATCTCACTGAAATTGGCCTAGAACCAGATCCAGAGCTAGCCAACTAGTCCTCTTCTATCGACGTCGCCCCCAATGTCAAGCCCCCTCAGTGAGCTTCAGAACCTCACTACTCACCCTTCATCACTACCACCGGGGAACTATCTTCCCAACAGCGCCCATCCGTCCATATTGGCTCGCTGAGTGGACCCTTCTTTTTGGGATGCTGTTAGACCAGTCTGCCGGCGCTACGATTGTTGGTTATCCGGTCAACATGTACATCGTGGATGTATCTTCTCGGAAGATAGGCATGTTTCAGCCTCTCGACCTCTGTTAGCTAGGTCTCATCACGGTTTTGAAAGGACCGCAGCACTGAGTAAGATAACTGGATTCCAGAACCGGCTTTTCGGCTTGGTACTTCTCAATGTCTCTTACGGGCACTTGGATATTGTTTGCTCTTGGAGGGTCCATCTCAACGAAAACGGGAAACCCTCTGATTGTGTTCTACATAGCGCCCACGGTAGTTTCCGTCACATTCATTTATGCTGTTTCACTCCTGCCCGAGTATTTCCCGGTGGAACCACTGAAGATACTTTTACTGACTCGGGCACTCGCAATTGGCGGCTTGCTTGGTGTGGGGCACACATATTTGTGTGCATGTTCTACGCTGGGACCACCCGACTAGTGGTTGAGACATCCAGATACAGCCTGACCCCCGCAGGTGCGAGTGTTCGTATCAGGCCGAGTGGATGCATGTTGACCTTTTTGGCTCTAGACGACTCTCTGTCTCACCATTACCACTTTCAGCGACGCGATCACCTTGACACTGGTCGTTCCGCCCCTTGTTCACTTTTTGCGTTCGTTCTACCTCAAACAATCGACACGGCCCCCTATTGGGGAAGAAGATGTAAGCGGTGACGGCGACGAATGAGAAGGGAAAGTTTCGGACGACCTGGACATGCACTTGACTGTTGCGTTCTGTGACCGTGCGACGATCTCTTACTTGGGAGCGGCGGTGTCCACGACTCTCGCGGGCTTGATGGGATCTTGATTAGATTTTCGTTTATAGGTGGTGCGACGTTGAATAGCCTGGTCGCCGCATCGGTGGATCCTCTGAAGCAAGTTGAGGATGCATTGTTTGAACTCGTCCGGCTCGCGCGGAATCTAGGAACTGACGGAGTGCTACGACGCGGTTCAGGGTGGATCTCAATCCCTCACAATCAGGAGAGGCATTGGCGGCCGTCAAGATCGTCTCGAACGTGGGTGCTGTGCTGTCGCCGATCGACAGGATGCCACTGTTCCTGTTGTATGTCCACCTGGTGCGTGTATGCGTTGAGCACTTCATGTTATCGCCCTTGTCGAGATGCGTGTACAAACCGGCGGTTATATTGATGAGCAGTGAATTGCTCTTTCTCGTCAGAGATGCAGACAGGTATCGAAAGCCAGTGAGGCATAAAGCATGTACATGGGATGACCGATAAATGATGAATGTATGGTCGATTGGGTTTGATGTAACTCGAGATGACGGCGGAGATGTAGCACTATCGCATGAGTGTAGTATACGCATTCGTTTATTATCTGTCGCACGCAATATAAGGTACACGATAATACCTATTGGAACCACCAATGAGGGACGTTTCAGATGCTCGAGGTCTCTTATTGTTTACTGGACTGACGCGGTTTCCAGGGTGTCTGCTTGTTTGGGGTTCTATTGCTCTCGGTCGTGCATCCTCGAGAGGGGCGTTACACATCTTGTTGATAAGGTCGCACTACGATCCATTGTGGAGGTCGATCGGGATACGCGGTTTTGTGTCCACCTTGCGGCTAACAGCAGAATTCGAGTTTTAGTATATCTGTTTGGACGCAGGAGAAAATTTGGTTGTGCACCTGCGTGTGCTTCCCGGTCCTTTCTCGTCTTCAGGCCGTTGGCAATATACGCATGACGATGATGGTCCCGTCTAGTAAAACGTGTTGCAGCGTCACTGTTTGGCTGGGTGGGTATTGGGGCAAAAAAAGTACCCCGGCGAGGGTTTGCCTGTGAGCTGTGGCGCAGCCAACCGATCGCTGTGCACACGCCAAAAGAAACAAGGTTCAGAGGGAGCCGAGGACCGAACCGCACAGCTGTGTTACGTCCATCAGTCCTCTCGCTCTCCACTCCTGTGCAGTTTGCTCCAGCACATCGAGAAGCAGGTTTTACATCGCGAGTGTCATTTCTGCATTCAATAAGCTGTGAATCCTGCCGTCTCCAACGCCGTAACTCTCGGAAGCTTCTGATGAGCTTGAAAAGACTTTGCTTGCTGCGTTCCGACGGTCTTTCCCTACAAGCTCGAGAGTGTGAATCAGATATGAGAGGGTCCACCTACTTGGTCGGTATTCCGTTTGGAATGGGGGAGAGTGGCAGAGTGGCTCTAAACGCTATGAAAAGTGGTGCAGGTACACGTGTTTTACAGAAGGAGGGAACTGAATGGATGGGAAGTTCGACCATTTTTGTTGTTAGGCCCTCCAAGGAAGTATGATGCGGTCGTTGGGAGGCGATAGTGCAACCCGTGCTGTGCCAAGTCAAAGTGCTTGCACCACTGTCCTCGGTCGCTGCTCTTCTATGGCCGCTGAGGAAGTCCACCAGCAGAAGAGCTAGAAGAGGCAGAAGAGTAACCGTAGGTTGATGTGACGAGTGCGATCCAACAAGAAGGCTGGCGAGTTGAGTGGAAAAGGACTTGGTGCGTTCTCAACCTCTCATCCTCTCACCGGAAGTGGCCGCCAGCCAACTCTCAGGGCGAGGTTTGAAGCTTGAAGACCTAGTAAGCAGGGTTACAAATGCCAACTGTCCTCCTGCTCATACTTGTCGCTGAGACCGGGTTACAGTGTATCCTAGATTGGCTCGCTGGCTGGGTATCAATGCTCTCTGGCCTATTGTCCTATTCTTATTTCATCAATGTGTACGTCGTGAGTGTAAGCATCCCGGAAGACAGGTGTGTTTCAGCCCTCACTTCCCTCTTTTTTTTTATAGGTCTCATGGTACTCTGGAAGAACTGCGGCACTGAGTAAGATGGGTGGATGGACTGCGCTAGGTCTGAATCTTGCTTTCAGACCTGCCACCTCTTCTGGCATGTCCCTTACAGACACTTGCATATCATATGCTCTGGGATGATCCATTACAACGAAAACGGGTGACCTTCTCATTGCATTCTACACAACTGCTGCAATATGTCTTTCATGCATTTGCACTGCTTCTGGCCTGCCCGAGCCTTTCTCAGAGGAGAAGAGAAATGCACTGTTCAATATATATCATGAATCTTCTACTGGTGGCCTCCTTGCGACATCCTTGCTCATCTTCAACCCACTAAAGACACCCATTCCCACTTGGAAATTGGATGGCACGTACAATTGAAGATTGACTTGGTGTGTATCTCACAACCTCGTGTTCACGACCGCCACTTCATATGCTTCCAGCCCTGATTGATGCTCGTAACATCAAAATACGGACTTGCCCCTGTAGATGTGAGCAGTCGTGTCAAACTCCCTGGATGTATGTTGACCATCTTGACTCCAGACGGGCCCCTTCCTCACCACTGTCGCTGTCAGCGGCACAATCGTGTTAGCACTTATTGTTCTGCCGCTCGTTCGTTTCTTGCGTCCATACTACATCCAGAGGATCCCACATCCCCTTTCTATGGGAGAAGATATGGGCCATGGAGAAGTGAAGTCGGACATCTCAGACCGTTTGGACGTACATTTGGCTGTCGTGTCGTGTGTAGCTGCGACTTGACTGCGGCCATGTCCACGATGAATAGGGCGTTGGTGTTTTGTAAGCGACCAGTATTACCCCTCTTTGTTCGCCTGTTCACCGCTTGTGACCCAGCCGCGGTTTGCATTGGATTTGCATTTATACATGTTCCTACGGTGCGTAGCCTAGTGGCTGTATCAGTGGATCCACTGAGATGAGGTAAGATATGTTTGCATTCCTAGCCATGCAGAATCGGGACTCACATCACACTGTCTCCCTAGGAGATTCATTGGCGACCATTGAGATCGTGACGAGTGCAAGTGCTGTGCTGTCACCGATCATCATGGGCGGTATTCTGACAGCCACGATCAACACGATGCTGCTGCTCTTCTTTTATATCCATCTGGTGAAGGCGTGTTCCAAGCACTTTTTGTTCATCGCTCTGATTAATCTCTGCTGATCACTCGTGTCTATGTCTATCCAGGTCGCTGTATTGATGAACTGTGGGTCCAGATATGCGGATAGGTACTGGAAGCTACACGATGCGTGGATAAAGTTGGGAGGACTGTATGACACTGGGAATTGCTAATGTTCATTTATTGCAGGGCCCTCTTCCTTTTTGGAGTATCCTACGTGGTGTCGTACTGGCGTTGATGCCACTCACTCGTTCATTTCTTCATTGACGGCAGATACTGGGGATATTGTAGATGAGTAGCTGCGAGTTCAGATACATAATCATGTGTACGTAACGTACATCGAAGAAAAAGAAACACTGTTAACGTTGATCAGACGGTGTTCGACAAAGGCCTGCTGAAGGCATTTGCTCCTTGTAGTCCAACAGAAGGTGGATCCCTATCCAGAGTAAATAGGCCGAAAATTTGCGCCGCAACATCCCAACAAAATCTGAGGGACCACAATACATGTCGCAAGACGAGTTACAATACACATCGCCCATAGGTAGACATAAATACTTTCAATCACTGTTATTATCCTCTACTGCTCTCCACGTCACAGCACATTAGACATTCATCGGTCATCCTCGTATTCCATCCCGAATATCCCCTCTCAGACTTCCGAGTGCGTATTTTCCCCTACTCTTTCGACTTCCTGAATCCCCTCTGAGTTTCCTTGCTCTGGGGCGGCATCCGTAAATGCGATCGCGGATGTGACCCCATTTTGGCTGGCGATGGGTTGCGATAACACACCGAACCCGGCATCAGTCCCCTGCCCGCGACCATGGGTGTCACGGTCATACAACTCCCGTATACTGATTATGAACCGGGGCATAAGAGAAAATACAGCTGTTTCAGAAAATAGGACGAGGAAGGTGTCTGTGAAGTCGCTGAATGTAGTAGTAATGTTCAGGATCAAGGTATCACCACTGTAAAGCATGATCCTGGAGATTCAGAGGAAGATGTCTGAGCAGTTAGTTTTCTTGTTAACACTCAGGAGAAAGATGGATATGGAATACAACATGGCAAGGAATGGAAACAATAGAATTGAGACGTACACGAGGAAATAAAGGATTCCATCCCTGACAAGTTGCTGCATGTATCGATTAGGCTGCCATTGCTTCGTTGCTCTGTACATGTCCACTGACTGCTTTGCAGTTTGGGCGGCAGCAAGAAAGAAGAGTAAAACTGCCAAAAAAACCCGCAGGATTACAACAGATCGGTGGAGCCATGGACCGGTATTGGTCATCAATACATAATTGCAGATTGTGAGCTCGGATAATTGAACTGCTGTGACTGGAGAAGAGACCAGTATGAGATAGTGGCAATAAATACTACCCATCCCAAGATTTACCTTTCAGTGTTCTATTGGGAATATTATTGATGACTGCAACCACAAAGCCCAGGATGACCTGCAGCACATAGACACACAGAAGGACCCAAAGAATCATTTTGGAACAGTTCCACATTGCATACACTCGCAGAACCATAACAACTATTGCAAATTCAAATCATGATCCAAAGCAAAATAGGATAAGTGTTACGCTTGAACTTGGGAGGACAAGCGTAGACCCTTGGGGTTAGATGACATCTGACTAGTGAGTTCGAGGACGAGGGTTTAAGGGTTCGTAGCACGTAGCATAACCCGAGTTGTCGCCTAAGTACGTGTTGTACACGTAGTCTTGAGGCACGAAGGACGAAGTGTAAAGAGTTTGAGGCAACTGATATTGCCAGAGTACAGTGGTACAATGCGTAATGCAAGGGAGACGAAAGCTAAGGTATGGATACCATGTACATGGGTTTATATACATAGGGAAAGTGCGCACAGACCATGTGGCACAAGTGAGTCATGCGAAGTCATGACGAAGGCTAAGTATATCTACCAATAGAAGAATGAACATTGACCAAGGTTGCGCCAAGCTATACATGGAATGGAAGAGCAGAAGTGAGAAGTATAGATGATGGCATAAAGGTGGCAAGATGTGGTCAACGGAGACAAGGATAAAGAAAGGGAGAAGGCGCACTACGAGACGAATGGTGAAGATGAGTAGTGTGTATTGTCTATGAAAGTAAGAGCAAGAGAAAAGTTGTAACAATACCCCCCTACTAGGCATGAGCGACCGCACGACATGTGAACTTCCGAGTCAGATTTTGAGGGATTGATTAACTGGGGATCCAGTCATGTTACCGTATGCAGTGTCGTCATAGACATCGTCTCCATAGTCCTCCATAACAGCGGGGGAGATTGGTGGAGAGCGGGTTCGACGGGGAGCACGTGAACGTGGTGGTGGGACTGGGATAGGGTGGCGACGTCCTCATGAAGCGGTGGTGCGGCAAATGGGCGAGTGGGCGAGGGAGGATGGGTTAGAGGAATCCGTGGATGGTAATGGGGGCAGAGACCTAGGTGTGGTCATATCTACAGTGAGGGTGCGTGGATGTTGTAGGTTGCACTGCGTCTGAGTGTGTCCCGGGTGCCAGAGGAGGCAGGTGGGACATTGGTAGTAGGGGTAATTGATGCGAATATGCCCTAGACGTTGGCAGTGAAAGCATGCCTCTGCGTAACGAGGATGGGTGGGAAGAAGGCGTATGTGTCCATTCCCACCAGACCAGTAGGATTCTACTTGCTCAGTGATGAAGAGCTCCTCGAGGGATAGAGGTGAGGAGGTGGCCGACAGGGTATCCGCTGTGAGGTGTCTGACGTTTGCCTGATGACGTAGATATTGGTCGAGGTTGTCGAGGAACTCCCTGAACTCCAGTTGGTATGTGATCTCCATGAGTGTGGTTTCCATCTGAACAGTTACCATACGCATGATGGACTGGAGGAACGCGTTCATTGTGTCGCCGTTGGCATGAGGATGGGTAGCCCCTCCATGGAGACGGTGGAGGGCGAGAAACGCTTGGTAGAGGGAGTGGAGCGGGGAGTTCATATCGAGGTGGGACTCGATAGGGATAGACATGCGTGAGTCTAGGGTGAATGCTCTGACTCGGAGCACATAGTCGGGGCTGGGATAGCCGTCTCTCATCCTATAGGCAGAGAGGGGTAAGTCTACAGATACCAGAGGCGCAGATGGAATGTTGTTATTAAGAAGAGCATTAACAGAATGGCTCTCCTCAATTGAGGAGAGGTTCGAAGGATGAATAGCAGACGGTGGAGGATTAGAAAGTGGAGACGTAGCAGTAGGACTTCCTGTGGTAGGAAGTTCATGGTTTGGGGTGATGATTGGGGTGGCGACATTGGAGTTGGTGATAGAGGATTTACTGGAGATGGACGAAGTTTGGAGGGAGATGGCCATGAGTGCGTGGTGGATTTCTTTGAAGTGATACGTGGTGGAGGGCAGTTAAGTTTAGGGGGAGAGTCATAGTCAACTTTTATAATCTTTTAGAAGGTCAGGGGCGTGAGAGAGTTCTTTTTCTGTGATCCATGAGTCATCCTCTGGCGGATATCCTTTCCATCGGATCAGGAATGAGCGGCGTGCTGCGGTTCCTTTGTGTTTCAATATCCGCTCGATTTTGAATTCTTCTTCGCCTTCTATCAGGTTGGGCGGTGGTCTAGACTTTTCTGGGTGTAAGGAGTTGTCATGTGAGTATCGCGATAAGAGAGAAGCATGGAAGACGGGATGAATCTTCCAGGTTTTAGGGAGGCATAATCGGTAAGTTACGGAGGATAGTACTTCTTCAATTTGGAAGGGACCTTCTCGCTTCTGAGTGAACTTCGGGTTTGTCACCTGTCTCTTGAGATTAGTGGCCTCTAGCCATACATGATCGTTCTTTTTGAAAGGGGAAAACTTCCCCTTATACCTGTTTTTCATAAGTTGTCTCACTAGGTTGTGAGCAGCGAGGGTGTTGTGAATCTACGACTATAACGACTATAATGACCCCTTTCTTTTTCCCTGATCATGTGACCATTCTGACCCTTCACATCATTACTCCATGCCCTGTCACATCTTCACACCTTCACTCTCTTCACCTCTTCACGACATCACACCGATCACCCCTAACCCTCGATCATACCTACAGGCTACCAGGCCTTCTCCTCACTGCTACTCCCTGATCTGATCGGTCATGACCCTGCAAGATCCTAGATGGATCTCTGCCACGATCCCTCCCTTGATCTTTCACACTTTGTGATCGATCTTCCATTTTATATTCTTGCTACGCCCTTCCAT
>JBBPKD010001072.1:0-11980 GCA_038089075.1 Singerocomus inundabilis
CTCGGTGCACTTGTATCCCTCGAGATGGGTAAGATCAGGACGGAAGGCATCGGCGAAGTACAAGAATTCGTAGATATTGTATGGCGGAACACGCTGGTCATCTTCAACTGTGCTAAGTCGCTCGGTTCTACAGTGTGATTATGCTGTCGGCCTGTCACGAATGATGAATGGCAGAGTTGTGGCGTCAGAGCGCCCTGGACACACCATCCTGGAAGGTTAGCTCAGTCCCTGTCGCCATTTCCTCTTTGGTAACTTTGTTTTCGTTCACCCTCTATTGCATATAGTGCCAAATCCTCTTGGAGTCGTCGGGGTCTTGACAGCATTCAACTTTCCTGTTGCAGTCTATGGGTGGTGAGTATCTGGAATGACTGTCTTGATTCACAGTACAATCCGACCTTGCCACACTTCCATGTAGGAACTTCTCGCTGTCCTTTGCTGCTGGAAATGCAAACATTTGGAAGCCTTCGCCAACTACTCCCCTGTGTGCCATTGCTGTGACAAAGATAATTGCTGACGTACTGGAACGCAATGGGATCCCAGGCGCTGCATCTACCCTCGTTACCGGAGGCAAGGACCTCGGTGAGGCTATTGTCAATGATGCAGATGTCCCATTAGGTTGAGTGCCCATCGCCCCCACCTTCCCAATACTGACCGTATCATATGTAGTTTCATTCACCGGTAGCGAAGCTGTTGGCCGTGTAGTTGGTAGGGCTGTTCAGTCTCGTTTTGGCAAAACAATCCTGGAGTTGGGGGGAAATAACGGTATGAATTCTGGGTCTAGCACTGCTGACCCGAGATACCCAGTTTCCTTCTTTGGCTTACAATCGTCAAATAGCTTCAATCATTATGCCCGATGCCGATTTGTCCATGGCTGTACCAGCAGTCTTTTTTGGTGCAGTGGGCACTGCAGGACAACGATGCACATCGACCAGAAGACTCTTTCTTCATCGCGATATTGCGCCACGTATCCTCGACGCACTCCAGAAACTCTATTCTTCTGTGAGGGTTGGAGATCCTCTCTCCGGAAGCACACTGCTTGGACCCTTGCATACTCGTGCCGCAGTCGGGATTTATTCCAGTGCTATTGAAAGACTCCGAGAGAAAGGCGCTCAGATATTGACAGGTGGACGGACATATGACCAAGACGGTCTGCGCCAGGGGAACTTTGTACAGCCTACCATCGCGATCCCTAAATCCGTGGATCTTACAGACACTATCTGGTCCACGGAAACGTTTGCACCAGTATTGAATGTGGGCGTTTTCGACGAGCTCGAAGAAGCAATCAGCTGGAACAACGGGGTCCCGCAGGGACTTTCCAGTAGCCTATGGACGCGGGATATGCGCAACCTTGGAAAGTGGATTGGGCCAGAAGGTTCCGATGCTGGGATTGTCAACGTTTGATTTCTGTTCTGGCTGCAGAGTGCAACTTTTTGACTCGTATCCAGGTCAACGTTGGCACTAGTGGGGCTGAGATTGGTGCCGCGTTTGGAGGTAACAAGGTTAGTGGTCTGACCTGTAAGCGAATGAATGGCCTCCTCACGCTTCAATGACATTTCTTGTAGAGCACTGGCTGGTGAGTGCAAACGCTCAATTGGCAGTGGACTGGGGCTTACGACCTTTTCAGGGGCCGTGAATCGGGCGGTGATGCATGGAAACAATATGTGCGCTGGAGTGCATGCACTATAAACTTTTCGGATGCTGCGCCTCTGGCTCAGGGCGTCGATTTTTCGGCATGACGGAAAGGTATTGCCGCCGTCGTTGCATGCCACTGAACAGCCGTACAAAGCATGGGCGCTCGTCGAAAATGGGGGTTGCTCAATAATGTATAGTTTGGTTCACATCATGACAAGCGGGGATACGAGGAGATGGACCTTTCTCCGATGGCCAATTCGAAGTTGTACGATACAAGAATAACGGTGGAAAGCGTCAATTACTGCATCCCTACGTACCTGTGAGCGATCAGTGATAGATGATATATGACTGTGAGAGTTGGTGTCCATTTTCAGCATTGCACCGACAATCCAGGATCTTGCCCAGCCCTGCAACGTACGACTTTCCCCCGGCCTTTGCCCAGTGCCTGTCAGCAAGGGTGTCAGGAGATCCACCCACGAGGGGCACCATGAGTATGTTGGCATGTCATCCCGCCCAGGGGGGGTCCTGATGCCTTGTTAATTCAGAGGCGGTGCCCCCAGTGAACGCGGCATCGCTAAGGCAAGGTCACTCAGTCCGATTGCACTTCGTACAATGCCGATTATAAGAACGTTGGGTGATTATCTTACAAGAGTTTTAACCCCACCCCTACCGTTATTATCCTCCTTGACATCTCCGCAATTCTGTAGTTTCATCGAGGCCCTTGGCTGTACCTCTCGTTGCCAGCGCCTCCTTTGCAACTGCGATTCCGTTTGTCCAGATTCAGTACCGCCGATGCAAACACCTGACGACCTTCCCTGGCCCGAGTTGGGCAATGTCTCGAGAGGTGCTACCCGCGGTAATCAAGGTCAGAAGGGCGCATTGGGGCCTCCTGACCAGGAGGGTCGCTGCGTACTACAGCTACGAGTGCAGCCTGGCGTGCTCTGCGTGAAGCTGAATCGGCGCTCAAGCGAGTGGTATCGCACACTCGACAACGAGGTGAACCGTGCTCTCAAACTCACGAAAACATACTGGAGAAAGGCTCGAAGACGCCAGGACTAGTCAGTAACGAAGTCTTCCCCGTTCGCGTATGTCCCGTCATTGACGTCGATGCGCTTTCCTTGCTCTTCAACGCACAGTGACGCCCGTGCTGATCAGGACCACATGGAGCTGCATGAATGGCTGCAGCAGCTCAAAGATAAAACCATGTCCCATCTCGAGGTGCTCATGCAAAAAGGAGACATTCAGGGTCCCCCATATGTCATGCCCGATGATATCGAATTGTCCTTTCTCCGAAAATTTATCGAGCGACACAACGCAGGCGTACCTCACAACCCTCGTCTTCGCCACCTCGGGCCGAATGCGCAGCCTCCACATATAGAAGAGTCGATGGAGGTGTCCACGCCTGAATTATCCGACCCAGGATACCCTCCCCCCGGTCTGGTCGACCAAATGGCCCGCCTCCAGCCAGGTATGCACCAATTCTTCCCCGACTGCCTGGATCTAGTGAATCAAAAGATTCGCCGTTCAGAGAACGTTTCCAGTGTCTCAAGTCCTAGCTATGCACATTCACCGGCAACATCACACCGTCCTCACCTCATCAGACCCCCGTCGTCTCCTTCTACAGCGACGTATGAACAATTGATACAAGAGGCTCGAGCATCAGGTCAGATAATATTTGATACTCCACATGGTGTGGCACCGAGGTTTGACTCTAGCGCAAGGCCAATTCCTTCAGGATGCCAGGACCACACTGTCCCGCGCGCAATCACAGACGCAAGATGCGTTCCAGCGATATACCGCATGTCTAGAAGCTGAAGCTCGGGCGAGGCGAGAGGTAGCCCTTGCCGAACAACATCGCGATGAATTGAGTAAGTATCATAGCCCAGAGGCGACGCGAGAACAGTTCGCTAAATGGTCTGATCAGTGTCTGCGCTGCTCTCACGAACACAGACAACAGTCGGTACGTAAGATGGGCATTTGAACTTGCCTTCCTCGTGGTTCTCACCAGGTCACAACAAAGAATATGCGCGCCACTCGTCCTTGCCTCATGAAGACGTCGGGAATTCCCAACATGCACAGCATCCACAACACAGTCAGCAGGACGTAAGATCCAACATTCGTTGAATGAGATCGATCGGCTAATTCGGGCTTGGCAGTATTCGTCACACCACCTTGCGGAGCGAAGGCCATCAGTGGACATGATGACCCACAATAGTCCTAGGTCGCTTGATTGGCGGCAACCGGATGTATCGAACTCATATGCTAGTGCACTGGAGGCCATGCCGCAATCTGAGGTAGGGAAATTTCTCTTCCCGCCTCCTTGCACCTAAATTTACTGAGTAGATGCGATCATCAAGCGACTCCTTCAAGCCAGAGCGCAAGCACTCGCGGAGCTGGGAGCCGGGTGGTCAGGTTGATATTCACAGTATGTACTCGGGTTGTCAAGACTAAGGGGATAGTCTGACTTTCTGAGACGCTCTAGTCCTTCAAGATGTCACAGGTTTACCGCCGCGAAAACGTACACACCACATGGTCGATCCAGGTGGTCACAGCGCCTCTTTGATGTCCCAGACGATGGCACTGCCTCTATAGTTTTTGTGTGTGCGCCGGCCGCCTCTCGGTATCTATAGTTGTACCCGATAAGGCCCTCGTATTCAAAGCCTTGTTACGGGAGATTTTGATATCGCTTTGTCGCCCTGCGCAGCTTCGTATCGCTCTCTATTTCATATGCATGGTCGCTTTCCACGGACAACCACTTTCTGGCTGCACCCGTCGTCCCCGCCGCTGTTCATCGCTTTGCTTGCCTGTGTTATCAGCCTGTATCAGGACCGCTGTATCCCCCACTACTATCTTATACTTGCGAGGTTCGCATCAATCTATTGTCCTGGGTTGTGAAAATCATGGGATAACGAGAACCGTATTAGGTTCAAGCCGGGGTCGCTGGGTTTTGCTTGATAGCCTGGGAGTAAAGGTTGCTGAAATATCACCGTGACATATCCTCCAAGCGGGTTGCCTGACGGGCACTTTGACCTGGCTAGTGTCAATTGTTCGGGTGGGACCGAGCGTAATCTGCACTCGCATAACTACTGCGCGTATTCCCACCGGAGTTGTGGGCAAGGAAAATCACAGGGACTCAGTGGAGCTGCTCTTGCGTGTCTCCCAGTCATTCAGGGCTCTCCGCCGTTAGGGAGACGTTGTTAGGATCTGTTACGTAATGCAATGTGTGTCCCGTTGAGCGCTTGTGAGGAAACTTGCAAGGCAGAAAAAAATTCCAGGGTTGAACTTGTTCGGTCACCAAGTACACACTCAGCCTCGACCTCGCCAGTTGTCCTGAACTTCCACCTCACTGCCCCGATGTCCCTCCTGTTCACTGGTCTATCGCCTAGTTTCAGTTGGCAAGAGACGCTTTGACCGGATGGTCTCGCGGTGCAACCTTGCCAACGTTTGGACAGCTTCGACCCGTTGAATCTTGTCCCAACGTCAACTCTGGCTTCTAGCGTTTATGGCGAGTGCTTTGACAATAAGGCACTGTGGCTCCAGTGGCCAGGATAATCGCGTGCCGCACACGTGTAGGCCGCATCTCATCTGTTAAAAGGCGTCTAGCTTATCCATCACAGATGCACTATCCACCCTGTTCTTCTCACTCCCGAAACGAATATTCTCTAGAACTTTGCCCCCGGGTATCTTTTTTGGTGCACCCTCGAAGTGCCTATCTGCTTGCTGAGATTCCGAAAACACGCGTCTTGAGCATGATCGGTGCGTTACCGTCGCGTCATCCAAAGTATCGTAGTGAGTTCGCCTGGCTAATTCAAGGAAAAACAAGCACTGATGATCACGAAAGCGAAGCTATGTCGTAACTTCGCCAACGGAGACTGCCCTTTTGGTCCAAAGTGTAGTTTTCTCCATCCCCCGCCGGGAGTCTATCCTCCTCCTTTCTTACTTACACAGTACCTTGTCAACGGTAATGCGCTTTTCGCGTCTTCCACCCAACAAGGAGCTCAGGAAGCGATACCGCGGCAATCTCTACCCCGATCACGAGGACCACAGCTCATTGATGAAAACCTTTCCCCTTCGACCTCTCTTTTGCTCTCTACATCTGGCTCCACCTCTTCAGAGCAGGTTCCAGAGACTAGGCGATTTAACGAACAAAAGAGATATCCATGTAGACATTTCGTTCGGACAGGTGGCTGGTGTCCAGCCGGTGCGCAATGTAGATTGTAAGCCCCTTCGTATACCCCACCGTGTGTGGGGTTTTTGATCTATTATTGGTAGTCATCATGATATTGCTGCATTGCCATCACCGAGCCTTGTTTGGAAGGCGGAACATGCATCATCATCACGAACTGATACATATAGAGAAGAAGGGCGAACTGTCAATGGTAGCGTTCTGATGGGCATGCAACCACCCTTTCTACCGACTGCCAGTCATCAACACCCGGGGTCCTCTCGACACACCACAGCCGAGTTCATGCGGTCACGTTCGTACCCACGTTGCCTTTGTTTAGATGCCATCATTCTCAACGACCTTCTAGACCAGACTATGTATTGGTCTAACTACACTTGGCAGCCATATCGGCCATATTATGTGCCTGTTTCCGTCACTGCAGCTCCAACCCTCACCGTACAGCACGGTGGTCATTTCCCAGCTCAACGTGAAGCACAAACCATGCCATCAAGTGAAACTCAGACTGGTCTTCCACTAGGTGCGTTTGAAGTGAATGGGACAACATACTTCCCGACATCTATTCCTTCCGTGCCTGCGCCGGCTCCAATGACACATTCATTTCCTGTCTACTCTGCCCTGTATGATCACCCAATGGCTCCTGCAAATCCGTATCATGCACCTACTATTTCGTCCCTCGATATTCCTCATCAAACAACAAACGTTCACCCCCAGTCTTCCTTCGACCCCTTTGCTCCCGACCCGATGAAGATCAATGAACTACCTGTCGTTCCCCGACCTCAGGACTCCCAAATGTCGGCCCTACAGCATGGAGTTTCTTCCCTTTCACTGTCCTCTCCGTCCGCGCTGGCTGGAGATCTAATAATAACAAACGTAAAAAATGAGCTAGCGGCCGCGAAAAATTCTGAACAAGAATTCCCTTATCGACCTCCGGAAGGCCAGCGTGTAGGCCATGCGCGTCGGATTAGCGTGAACGTCAAAAAACAAGGTCGCGCCAACAGTGGTTGATGCACCCATTGTCCGATTTTCGACGGCATGTCTTGTGCCATCTCTTTAACAGGCTCGTCCTTCCTTACACCTGGGTTTCCTTTATTCTTGATTCTGAGGGCGCTAGAACGTCCTATGTATACGTTATCTTTCAGCTTTTCTTGCCTTTTTCTTTTTCTCCTTCTCACCGCACCAACATGTGTTTTATATCCAGTCGCATCCTCATTCTTCGAGTTTTTGGTACTTTTGATCACTTATGTACTACACCATTATTGTCGTCTTATCCTTCAATAGGCTCATGTACTGTAAATGATACACTTGCGGTTGTGTGTTCCCTTCAGTCACCTTGGATGACCTGCTAACACTGCAAGGCATAAGCTGATGGTAATATGGGTCTTTTGTGCCGGTCCGCGCTCGGTTCGTACCATCCAATCACACCCAAGGATACAACATATTACCTCAAGCTTTGTTAGCATTAGTCGGTGATGAACACACGCTGAGATCCTACTAGGGGCCTGCTCGTGAAGCATAACACACTCTTAGAAGCTCAGATTCAATAACAGGAAAGAAGGCTCCCAAACCTTGCCTAGGTTTCAGAAGCTTACGATTATGATGTCGTAAAAGCTAGGTAAAGATGAGAGAGAGAAAAAAAAAAAGAAAACAGATGCTAGGTGTGTATGATACATACAAGAAAATTGCTGGATGCGTGAATAAATAAATACTTATGGATGAGAGACAAGGCCCCGATACCCAATCATGGACAAAAAGGGGGGTCCTTAAGGATAAAACAGAGTTCTCCATGCCAGCCGTAAACTTTGTGATTACGGTTCTGGGGCTTAGGCGGCTTCGTCGCTCCCGACCGTGGTCCCACAGGTGTGCGTACCCAGTTCAAAAAAAAAAAGGGCCAAAAAATAATGGAATGCACCACAAGCCTCACGCAAACAGCTCGGCCCCGTCAATTCCATATGAGAAGTCCAGGACCACGATCTTTTGGTCATGTGAGGTACTGATAAGAGGGGTAAATTCAGCCTTACTTCCGCAGGCGGCCGCTTCCGAAAGTGTGACTTACCTGACGATCTTCCCGACGTCAAACTTGACATCGAAAATATGACTAGCGTGGAGGTTCCTGAACTCTCGAACCAGTCTGCCGACGCCTCTGCTCTTCCGGGAGGTTGGCTCTGTCCCAGGCTGAGAGACATTACTCTCCGCTGCCTCCTCGTGCCATTCCCAGACTCTCACACTCTTGTCATAGCTCGTACTCACGATGTAACCAGTTTTCGGGTCGAAACAAAGAGCCCTGACAAGCAAGGTGTGTCCAGCAAACGTATGTAAGCATTCACCCGTCGAAGCACGCCATAATTTGATCGTGCAGTCGTTTGATCCGCTCAGGATGAGGCCATCCTGTAAGACCAATGAGTAAGTGTAATATCACTAGATACGGATACCTGCCTTGAATTCGATGCAAGCCAAACCCTTCTCGTGACCTTCAAACACCCGGATACATTTGCCTGATTCGACGTCCCAGAGCATCATCTTCCCGTCGCCACTTGCGCTAACAACTCGACCGTTCTCCAGCCCAACGGCATTCACCGGGCCTTCGTGTCCACGCAAGACGGTGTGGAGAGTTAACGTTTTCCGGTCATAAACGTGCATTAAGGCGTCCTTGGAACTATGTCGGATATGAATGGCGTCAGTGGCGACAATGACGGAAAGCACGTACCACGAAACGATCCACTTCTCATCCATTCTCAGGTCCAATACACCTCCCGAGTGTCCTCGAAGAACTTTGCGAACTTCCGCAGATATCTTCCTAGGGGTACCAAAACTCCCAGCGACCGCAGTTGCGTAGGAAGCTCTCGACTTCCCTGACCTGCTGGTACCAGTAGAGGAGACGCTGGTTCTCTCCCCGGGTCCCACTGGCGTAGAGACAAGATCCCACACACATACAGTGCAATCACTGCTCCCACTGACCATGAAGCCACGGCAAACTCCGTCCCTTCCTAGATCCCAGTCACGTTCAAATTTGAGGCAGAGTACACTGCCTGTGTGGCCTTCAAAGGAAGCAACACACTTGCCAGTCTTGATGCACCACACTTTTATTGTCCGGTCTCGAGAACCGGAGATGATACGCGACGAATCAAAATCAAGGCAGTAAACACTGTCGAAAACTGTCAAGTGATGTTCGAAGGCAAATATTTAGACACACACCTGTCTCTATGACCATCGATTCTGAGCACCCGAGGTTCACCCTCAGGATCCCGCCATCGCTGTTCGAGAATTGATCGACCACGGTACAAGTTATGCCAATTAAGTATGAGGGGAGCTTGTCTCGATATTGGTTGCGGTTGCGATGGTGTCAGCGCTTCTTGCTTCTCGGCTGGGCGCTCTTCCTCTTCAATAGGAGCATCCGATTGCTGACTATCCTTCCTCCTGCATTTCTCATCAGGGTATACAAACACCGCTTTATCAGCACCCTCATGCCCGAACCTTGCAGTCTCCTTGAGCCTCATATTAGCCCGATCAAAATTGATAGCCCATCCCCTCGGCTCGTCCCACTGTTCATCGTCGTGTTCGTGTTCAGTGGTAGGCAATGAGAGGCCGTGTATACCTTCATCCTTGACACCCCGATATCGGCGTCCAAGGCTTGCAAAAAAGTCATGGCGGTGAGCGAGATCTGAACTTTGACTGAGAGCGTGATTGGGTACACGAGGAATTCCCTCTCGTGCCTGCCATAGGCCCCACCAAACGCCGTGATCAAGTGCAAGGGAACGCCATGCTTTGCAAGTGAAGGAAACTGCGAGGACGCTGCGCAGGGGTAGGTAAGAAAGAACTTGCAGAAACAGTTCAGGGGGTAGCCGGGTAAGCGGTGTCGGAATCTTCGGAACTGTTGAAAGGGGTAGTGTCAGCGGTGAGCACATGGAGAGCATGGACGATTGAGCCCGACCTGCCTCATCTGAGCACTCTGATTCCTGGGTACTCTCGTGACCACAATTGTGGTCATTCCAATGTCCATATCCGCACACACATGCGGGATCTCCCCATCCAGCACATGTACAACCGATCAACTCGCCCTCTTCACCATCGAGTGGATCCAGGGCACCATAATCTACATCAGTATCCACCTCAAACGCACCTCGCCTTACACGTTTGATGCGACGCTTCTCCTTTAGTCTCCGCCCAACACCCATGATGGGTGATGTTTTGTTCCGGACGACAGAGAAACCGGGCATTGGACTTGATTTCGCACGAACGGCGGGAATCGGCGTGAGTTGCACATCCTGAGACATGGAAGACGACTGGGCACATCCCTTGGCGGGCGAAGCAAGGGACTCCCAAAGGCGAGTTATTCCAGGCCTCGTACGTCTCGACTTGCCCGTGAGGGGCCTCAAGCCCATGCTGGCACTCATGCTCTGTGACCGGCCACTTGCAGCGAAATGGAACGAACCTGCGACAGAAGTTGAATAGGAGCGGAGAAATGGCAATGTCGCAGAGCCACGAATGTGAGGGGAACGAAATGGATCCGCGTCGGCGCCCTCAGGCGACTGGGAGGTGTATTGATGGAAAGTCGGGCTGCTAGGGGGAGAGATCATGGAGAAGTCTGCTGTAAGAGCAGGGGATGGTGGACCAGCCACCGGGTCGTGTGTTAGTGAGGATGAGGTTTCTGACAGAGTGGGAGGGGACGAATTGTGAGCGGGAAGGATAGTTGATACAGTGATGTTCGTATCAAGGACAGGTAGACGGGATGGACCAGTCCTTGGCCCGTCGGCAACAAACTCCGGTTCCGGGGTGGAGTAAGCAGTACAGTACGGCGTAGGTATAACGGAGCGGTGATATTTCTGTTCAGAGAAGCCAAATGAGGCAGTGTCACCTTGGGCAAATCCTGCAGCGGGCCTTGGCTGCAACAACACGGTGAGATCAGAGTCCGATCCGCTGCTCTCTGGGGGGGTATCGCGAGATTGCAAAGAGGGTCCTGCACGATCATGCCCCGGGCTGGATGTAAAGGTAAAGGAGAACTCTGCATCCAGTTTGGGAGGTGTCTCCGCTACAGCGGAGCTCCGAGCCCGGAACACATCGTCCTCGACGGGACTTGAAGGCGGAGAAGGCACAGACGTAGCAGCTGTCGCGTAGGACATGGCAGAGGATGCAGAGGGGGGCACGTCTAATGTCAAGGAAGTGTTAAAATGCAGGTCGAGGGTGAGATGATGTGCGTGCCGCTTGGTGGGGGAGTCAAGGGTGCGCAAGTCGACGTCCAAGGGTGAATAGAGGACGTGGGGGGATGGAGAGGAGAGACCAGGAAGGACAGGTCTGGGTTCGAAGGGAAATCGTGAGCCAGCGTGGGTGCTGGAAAGGGTCGGACTGCGTCTGGGGAGTGGAATAGGGCTTAGACTTGTCGCGCGTGGAAAGGGCACGGTCGAGGAGGAGATCAAAGAGGAACGAATTGGTGGTATAGCTTTGCATGACGAGGCTGGGGACGTTCTCAACTCGGATGGGGGTGTGTGGAGCGTGGCCGACATGCTGCACGTCCACCACGATGAAACATCAGCACCGAAACAAAACCCGTCTTTCCTACCCACCTCCGAGCACGTGACCAATATCAATGAGTCCCAAGAGGATTCAGAAGCGACAATGTAGCGTCTACACGGATGTTTGGTATATATACGGACAAGTCTCTACAACACGAGGTTCCTCTATGAAAATCGTATTCCTCCAGTGGTCGGATCAGTCAACGTGAACAGCGGCGCATGCGAGATGACGAGGGCGAACAGAGACATCCTGCGAGAACAGACGTGGTCAGCGTCATGTGGAGTGAAAAAACTCCGTCACACGACTCGTCGGTGAACGGAAACGAACGACACGCAGGAGAGAGCTGTGTCACCACACCACCGAGGGTCGGCCAGACCCACACAGGAAGACCCCAAACACGCGTCGAACATCCGACAACGTGTATCATCTCCAAAACGCACCGCCGAGACATGACCCAGCGCTCAAAACAAAACCGAGGAGAAGCGCCGGTGAGCGCCAAGACGTCATGTGAGGAACGGTAAATGGTGACGTGCAGAGGAGCACAACAAAAACGGAGTAGTGAGACAAGAGTGAAAAGATGATGTTCATGGAAATCGATGGCTCGGGAGTGGAGCTACCGTGCAGAGAACACAGTGGGCACTCACATGAGGGTCG
>JBBPKD010001073.1:0-11976 GCA_038089075.1 Singerocomus inundabilis
AATATACTTTAGTCCGTCGCACCGCGCACGACTGAGTGAGATCTACGATAGCATTTTGACACGAGATGCACTGGCACTCCGCCCAATTGGGCACCCAGATCGGGGAACATCCTTAAACAGTCTTGCGCTTGATCTCTCTGCTCGGTACAAGCAGCTCGGGGAGCTGAGGGACATTGATGAGGCCATTGTCCTTTCCCGGGACGCGTTGGCGCTCTCCCCGCCAGGACACCCAGATCGGTCAACAGTCTTGACCACTCTCGCAATTGTTCTCTCCGCCCGGTACGACCAAGTCGGGGACTTGAAGGACTTGAATGAGGCTGTTGCCCTCAATCGGGATGCACTGATGCTACGCCCGCCAAGGCACCCAAAGCGACCAACGTCCCTAAATGCCCTCGCGCTTGATCTCTCCACTCGTTACAAGCAGCTCAAGGCATTGGAGGATTTGAATGAGGCTATTTCCCTCGCTCGAGATGCACTGGCACTCCGACAACTAGGTCACCCAGACAGATCCCAATCATTAGCCGATCTCGCGCGTTACCTCCGTACTCGCTCCACGTTGGACGATAAGGAGGAGCTATTCAGCCTCTATGCCCAGTTATCAGATACTCCTCCAACAGTTACTTGTTCTGATGTCTTTGCTGCTGAGGAGTGGACAAATGCAGCTGAATATTTCCACCATCCTACTACACTTCTTGCATATCAGACATCTCTCTGATTCCTTATTCATCACCTGGACACCCTGCCATCTTTAACTTGCCATCACACTATCCTGAAATATTTCGCATCATCACTTGCAGTAGACGCATTCTCAGCTTGTCTTCGCAACCGTTTTCTTTCAACTGCGATTGAGCTTCTAGAACAAGGTCGGGGTGTTTTTTGGGGTCAGCTCACTCGCCTCCGCTCTCCAGTTGATGATGTTGCTGTGTCGGGCACAGTGGGAAAGATACTGGCAGATGAATTCACTTGTCTCACATCCCTCATTCACAATCCCCCCAACTCACCTGGTATAGATTGACACGATCTGGAGCTCATTCTCGACATTCAATTACAAAATGTTGTCAGCAAAATCCGCGAGCTGCCGGGTCTCTCGCATTTTCCTCTCCCCTTACCCTTCTCCGATCTCCAACTGGCAGCCTGTGGAGGTCCCGTGATCATTGTGAATGCAAGTAAGTATGACTGTGATGCTCTCATTTTGGTGGACCAAGAACCTGCTCACATCCCATTATCAATCTCGAAGGAGGGTGTTCGAGAGTTGTCATCTAGGCTCGTTACTTTGACGAAACGCGCCAAGTCAATGGACGTATCGAGAGATTTCTACTTACTCTTGAGGGAGGTCTGGGACGAGATTGTTTCACCCATCGTTGACTTCCTTCAGACGGTACATCCACCTCAATCACGCATTTGGTGGTGTCCCACCGCCGAATTCACTTTTCTTCCTCTTCATGCTGCTGCTCCGTTTAGGAAGGGCTAAAAAGGTCTTCCTGATTTATATATTTCGTCATACACCCCTACGGTCGGTACCCTTATTTGTGCTAGGCGCCATGATCTTCTGCGTTTTCCATCTGAAGCGAAACATTTCCTTTCCATTAATGAAGCCGAGGGCGAGAATAGGCTGCATTCTGTCGGTACTGAACTTGCCACCATTGGCAAGTCCGTCGACGGTCTCACTACATTCATATCCGTTGAGGGTTAAGATTCGTGTATCGCCCGGGTAACTGGGGAGCTGTACAAGAAATGGATGTAGCTTGCGTGTCACGGGATCCCGAACTGGAAACAGCCGTTCGAGTCTGCATTCGCTCTCCACGATGGACGGTTCACAATCGAGTAGATCATTCAGTGCGAGCTCGAAGACCCTCAGTTCGCGTGTCTCTCTGCTTGTCATACAACTATTGAAGATGAAAGCAGTCCGGATGAGGTGATCTATCTCGCATCCGCGATGTAATTTGCAGGATTCCGTTCTGTTATTGGGACGACGTGGGCAGTGGACGATGAAGTAACAAATAAAATCACATCAATGTTTTGCAAGAACATGAGATGAGTGCGGTCATTTAGATCATACGTGGGCCGTGTTGACACTACACAAGACGATGAGAAAATTGGTAGATATACTATTTGATCAGCGTATCTTGTACATACATTTCGGTGCACAGTGTTTCCCTTACTTTGCTCTGTTACTTTGATCTGCTATACTCGTTGTCTGTACCTTTATGCAACTTGCTGTTGAATATTTCCAAGCACCCGCACGAGGCGGAAATCGAATAAGACCATGTCCTTAGACCTGTGCTCAACAAAAAGGTACGTGACATGGTTTCAAAATTCAAAAATCGAAAGGCACTGTCGGCCCCGCCTTGTCGGTGGATCATTCGCACAATGAGCTCAGAGTTTTTAAGGCGTACTTTGGTGCGTAGAGTGTCTTCCCCTTTTCTTCTGGCTAATATCCGATACTGCTCCATTGTTCATATGCGGCTGTCACCATATATGCGGACAATGACGCGATGAAAAGACCATAAATTCTTCTGTTCTTTGAGAAGAGTCCCTACCAGCTGGCTCCGCTGTAACATTTTTCTCGTACAGACTTGGCAGTTTGTCCACATGTGCAGTTTCAACTCTGAACTAATGGATTGGGTCAAAGGGGACCCAGCTCACCCCAAAATTGGGAACAAGTTGGCGGACATGAATTACCCTCCATCCGCGCTGAAATGAGTTACCTCAGAATCTTGAAATAATATGAGTGTGGTAGTTGAATAATCTGAAATGTGAGCAGGGTTTCTGTTTCAGATACTTACCAAGCATGCGACATCGTTCTTTCGTAAATTGCCTCTCCCAAAATCATGATGAGAGCGAACATATTGATTTGCTCTACAATAAGACGAGGAAACAGTCGTTGTTATTTAGCCATGCAGAAGGGTATCGCACCCACAAGTTAATGTTGACCATGACATCCACCATGAACCAATGATGAAGGATATATCGTACTATTCACGGCCATGTCTTCCACAATTCAGACTGGTGTATCGCCACAAGGTGGAACTATGTTTGGTTGCCGTGCAAGTGCAGTACTAGCTCATGGAAATTGACGTCGACGAGACTTTTGCATTGACATCCTTGGCGAATGGCAAGTATCTCGTGAACAGCCATAACAAGGTGATTGGAGTGTCGTAAGTAGGAGACAGCAAAGAAGTGGCAACACAACGGAAGGTCCTGAGTGTCGAAATCTCAAAGGATGATAGACGGATCGCCACGGGGACATGCATGGGCAAGCTTTCCATGTGGGACACAAAGACACGTGAAAAAATCCTCCTGTAAGCCGCCGACTTTGACACCGTCGTAGGGCTCAAATTGAATCGCCCGACTTGCCTCGTCTTGATTGTGTGTGATGTGAAACCTTCGGGCTCGAGACGTGGCCTAAGGATGACAGGTCTTCCAATGGTGAGCGGGACATAAATGCTTCAGGTCAAGACACATTGTAGCCTGACCCTGAGGGTGTGCCACTGCACCTGAAGCTAGAACGGGGGACCCAAACACGAGAATGCCCATCACATTAGGACGCAACCTAAAACTAGATTGGATGGACGGAAGCTATACGAACAAGACTAAGACAAGACAAGAACGGAGTGCTGGTGGGTGGGTGGGTGGCAGGATTGAAAGACGCCCAACGTCATGGTAGTGAAGAAAGCTGGGAGAGCAGAACGTCGGAGTCAGAAAACCGTATGCTTTCACCGCTAACGTAGGAAGATCTGGATCCTATCCTAAGACTTGGGCAATAACGTAGCACGTTCTTCTGACTCGATACTGAATCAACCCACATGGATTCACTTGAAGGTGCTCGCCTCTTTCTGTCAATGTGTGGGACAGGCAATAATGAGCACAGCAGTCGAAGATTTGCATTCACAAGCGGAATCCCTTGCCGCCAAGTTTGAGCAAGGGGAGGGAACAAATTACATTGACGAGGCAATTGACCTCGACCGCCAAGCACTTGAGCTTTGCCCACCTGGTCACTCTGAGAGATCTGTCTCGTTGAGTTGGCTTGCCATTCATCTCAGCAATCGTCATGAAGAGCTTGGAATGGCGAAGGACCTCGATGAAGCCATTATGTTCAACCGCGAGGCACTGGCGCTCCGCCCACCTGGGCATCCAAGTCGGTCAATATCCTTGAATAACCTTGCAGTTGATCTCCTTGCTCGGTATAAACAGCTTGGGGTAGTCAAGGACCTCAATGACGCCATTGTCCTCGACCGAGATGCATTGGCGCTCTGCCCACCAGGGGACCCAGCTCGGTCAATATCCTTGAACAACCTCGCGGCTCATCTCTTTTCTAGGCATAATCAGCTGGGGGAGATGGAGGACCTCAATGAGGCCATTGGCCTCGATCGGGATGCGCTGGAACTCTGCCCTCTGGGCCACCCAGATCGGTCGATATCCTTGAACAATCTTGCAACGCATCTCTCTGCTCGGTACAACCGACTTGGCGTACTAGAGGATCTCAATGAGGCTATTGCCTTTGGTCGAGGCGCATTGGCATTGCGCCCGCTGGGACACCCAAATCGCTGGAAATGTTTGATTAATCTTGCAGGTCATCTCTCCTCTCGGTGCCATCGGCTCAGGGCAGTAGAAGATCTCGATGAGGCTATTGCTCTCGGTCGAGATGCACTTGAACTCTGCCCACCAGGACACCCAGATTTGTCAGTATCCTTGAGCAACCTCGCACTCGGCCTCTCCACTCGATATAACCGGCTTGGGGCGTTGGAAGACCTCAACGAGGCCATTGTCCTTGGCAAAGATGCACTGGTGCTCTGCCCACCGGGGCACCCAGATCGGTCGATGTCACTGAGCAATCTCGCAGTAGATCTCTTCACCCTGTATAATCGGCTTGGGGCATTGGAGGACCTCAACGAGGCCATTGCCCTTGATCAAGAGGCACTATCACTCTGTCCGTCAGGGCACCCAGATCGATCGGTGTCCCTGAGCAACCTGGCAGCTGATTTTTTCGCTCGGGATGATGAACTTGGGGCAGTGGAGGACCTCAACAAGTCCATTGTCCTTGCCAGAGATGCACTACTGCTCTACCCACCAGGGCACCCGGATCGATCATTATCATTGGCTAACCTCGCACGTTACCTCCGCACTCGCTCCACGTCAGACGACACGGAGGAATTATTCAGCCTCTATGCTCAGCTCGCACATGCTCCCCCAATGGTCTCCTCTTCTGATATCTTTGTTGCTAGGGAGTGGGCCAGTGTAGCTGAATATTTCCACCATCCCACTACACTCCTTGCATATGAAACGTCCCTCCGATTTCTTGTTCATCATCTGGCGACCCTGCCGTCTTTACCCCAACACCATACTATCCTCAAGGAGCTCACATCGTCACTTGCGGTGGACGCGTTCTCGGCTTGTCTTCGCAATCAATCTCTCATCAACGCAGTCGAGCTTCTAGAACAAGGCCGGGGTGTCTTTTGGAGCCAGCTCATTCGTCTACGTTCTCCGGTTGATGATGTTGCTGCATCGGGCCCAGCAGGAAAGACGTTGACAGACGAGTTCACTTATCTCACCTCGCTCATTCGCAGTGCCCTTGATTCACCTGGTTCAGATCAGCACGGTCGGATATGCAATTTTAATGTCGAATTGCAAAAGGTTGTCATGAAAATCCGCGAGTTGCCTGGTCTCTCGCGATTTCTTCTTCCATCCCTCTTCCTGGACCTCCAACAGGCAGCCTGCAAGGGTCCCGTGATCATTGTGAACGCAAGCAAGTATGGTTGTGATGCTCTCGTTGTCTTATCAGACCGAGATCCAGTTCATATCCCATTATCAATCTCGAAAGAAGGTGTCCGGGAACTGTCATTCAGGCTCGTTACACTCACTAAGCGTGCAAAATCAATGGATGTATCCAGAGATTTCTACTTGTTCTTACGGGAGCTCTGGGATGAGGTTGTTTCACCAATCATAATCTTCCTCCAGACAGTACATCCACCTCGATCACGCATCTGGTGGTGTCCAACTGCTGAATTTACCTTTCTTCCTCTTCATGCCGCCGCTCCGTTTAGGAAGGGTCAAAAGGGTGTTTCCGATCTCTACATTTCATCTTATACGCCCACCTTAACTGCTCTCATTCGTGCTAGACGCCATAGTCTTCAACGCTCATCATTAGAAGGGAAACGTTTCCTGGCTATAGGTCAAGCGCAAGCCGCAGGAGAAACTGAACTCCATTCCGTCAGCACCGAATTGGCCAACATTGGTCAGTACGTCGATGGTCTGGCTACATTCACATCCATCGAGGGTCAAGAATCATGCATCGCCAGAGTGACTAGCGAGCTACCCAAGAACGAATGGGTACACTTTGCATGCCATGGTATTCCAAATCAAAAACAGCCGTTCGAGTCTGCATTCGCTCTCCATGATGGACAGTTCACGATTGAGCGGATTATTCAGTGTTCGCTCAAGGACCCTCAGTTTGCGTACCTTTCTGCTTGTCATACGACAGTTGGAGACGAAGAGAGTCCGGACGAGGTCATCCATCTCGCATCTGCGATGCAGTTTGCTGGATTCCGTTCTGTGATCGGGACAATGTGGGCAGTAGACGATGAAGCGACGAACAAGATCACGTCCATGTTTTATGAGAATATGAAGGACGAGTGTGGTCATATGGATTATACTCTTGCCGCAGCCGCGTTGCACAAGACGATGAGAAAACTAGTAGGTATACCGTTCGATCAGCGTATCTTGTATATACATCTCGGTGCCTAGTGCTTCCCCTACGCTTTCCCTGCCGCTTCGGCTTGCACTCATTGTCGGTGCCTACTATGTAACCTGTTGTCGAAGGTTTCTGACAAGACCCGCACGAGACGTGAATATAACAAGAACTCCGTGTTGAAGCACCGAGATGCAGACTCAATACCATGAACGAAACATGGTTATATAAAGTGAAGTTAGATATTGACACTCGCATGTGCAGGCAACTATCCAAGCTCAAGTCCAAAGACTAGCTGATCCCTTTTATCCAGTGTATTCTTTTTCGAGTGACTTCTGTATTAAATGCTCTGGCACCGTGGATGCGCGTGACTGCCCGAGGTTCAAATCGGAAAAGGCACGGAGACAACACCAGTTGATACAGTGCGATCCTGATACGTCATATAAATAAAGCGTCGCGAATACCAACTGACTTTATGGGTACGGATCAACTGTCCTTCAACCGCGCCGAAATGATCTTTCATGGCGATACACGTCATTGTGCACAATGTTCTACACCAGCGTTGAGATGTGGATGCGCATAACTAGAAAACGATGAGTATGAGCAGGTCCATTTCCTGTCGTCTGTCACTCTCTCTCCCCTTTGCAGTTTAGAAACGCATCTTGGATCCGCTTCCAAGGCACATATTGAGTATCGTGGGCATCCGTTGCCAATGTGAGAGGGGCAAACTATCAGTCCGAGTCAGCTGGAGCGATGTGCTCAGAACAACTATATCAGCAAACAGCAACCACGTCCAGCGAGCCCCACGGTCGTGCAGCACCCAACTAAACCTCCGTTGTACTACCTAAAGTGACATGACGTTCGATCGGTCCCGAATGAAGATGCCCGCGTTCAGCTTTCTCTGACAAAAGGAATCCACCCGGACCGTCAGTATTCATATTGCCGTTGAAGAGTGCATGAACGCAAGTGTGGACGCTGCATGGGGTTACGAGTCTGCTGGTATTTACGTCAACCCAGGTGTCGCCAAACTCTTGAGTCCCTGCCCTCTGTACTATCACTGGAAAACCACACACTAGGGACGCCGAACGGACTTGGTGAGAGTTACTTGTCAGGGAGCGAGTCGGGAAGGAGATTGTGGGTGAGTCGGCACTAGCAGTGGCTCTATCTCCAAGTACATTCCTTAACTTGGTGTCCAAGGCAGAGGACAGCCAACTCAAGTTTCACCTGGGGCATGTATAGTGTTGGTACAATTTGTAGCCACGATCGTAGCCTCGCTAGATATAGTCTTCAGAATCCACTCCACAAATTGTACGAACCACTTGACAGTGGTGAAGGGTTCGGGACCCACATTATTGGTCTCACAGGCAACCTACGAAATGTAGTCAGTCGGGAGCTGGGGCGAAAAGAGTATCACTTTGAAACCAACCAAAAGTCCCCAACGCCAGTTAGACTGCGTAGATTTGGCGTACAGTAGAAAGTAGGAAGCTATGCGTGAGAAACGGATAATCGAGTTTGAGTCGCTCTTGTTCAATTTGTCGCATTCAACCTATTGGCCGCTCCTGCCGTTCGTCGTAGTCCTCAATGCTTTTTCGGGCCCTAGGACTCAGTAACATGAATGTCTGCCCGGCTTCACTTCCACTCACATCATCCTGGTTGTGACTGCGCAGAAGTATAATATCTTGAAGAACACTGAGGGTCTTTTGAGGACCATACTCCGGAATTCCACTTCTTCCACGCACCACGGTCAAGGGTGTGGTGGAACCGATGGGGTGCGCAAGGAAGAGGCAGTGTAAACATTCATATTTCTAACACAGGCTCACGAATGATTGTTCATTACGATAGTGTGAGTAGTCCTTCAACACATGAATCTTGTGGTCGCTCAACGAAGAGTCTATTGTAGCCTTTGAGTCACCTGAACCTGTGACTTGGTGACCGTTCGTTGCCTTATTGGATCTTGGACCTCACATGCTCGCACCACATGGCCAGAGCTCTGCCAACTGATGAACCACATGGATTGTCAAGGTGCATGTCCCCTTCTGTGGGCGCATAGAACAGTAAATTAATCTGCATACCAGCTGATGATCTGAATTCACGGGCGATATCACTTGTTGCCGAGTTTGAGCAAGGGAATGGAACGCATTATATCAACGAGGCAATCAAGCTCGATCGTGAAGCATTGGAACTTCGACCACCTGGCCACCTCAAACGATCTGTCTCTTTGCTTTGGCTTGGAATCCACCTTCATAGTCGTTACAAGCGGCTTGGGTTAGTGGAGGACCTGAATGAAGCCATTGTCCTCGACCGAGAGGCACTGGCGCTCCGCCCGCAGGGGGACCCAGATCGGCCAACGTCCCTGAACCACCTCACAAAGCATCTCTGTACTCGATACCAGCTGTTGGGGGGATTGGATGACCTCAATGAGGCCATTGTCCTTGACCGAGATGCACTGACGCTCTGCCCGCCGGGACACCCTGATCGGTCCGCATCCCTAAATAACCTTGCCGTTCATCTTGCCACTCGTTTCAATCAATTGGGAGTACCAGAGGACCTCGATGAGGCCATCTTGCTCGCCCGAGATACATTGCTGCTCTGCCCTCAGGGGCACCCAAATCGGCCAGGGTCCATAAACAATCTTGCAGCTTGTCTCTCCGCTCGCTACGCCAGGCTCGGAGCATTAGAGGACCTCAGTGAAGCCGTTTTACTTGACCGAGATGCACTGGCGCTTTCCCCACAGGGGCACCCAAATCGGCCGACATCCTTGAACAACCTTGCAGCTCACCTCGTCGCTCGATACAAGCGGCTTGGAGGATTGGAAGACATTGATGAGGCTATCGCCCTTGACCGAGTTGCACTGGCACTTTTCCTGCCAGGGAACCCAGATCGGCCAAAATCTTTAAGCAACCTCGCAGGCCATCTCACCACTCGGTATAATCAGATTGGGGCATTGGAGGACATCAACGAGGCCATTGTCCTCGAGCGAGATGCCCTGACGCTCCGCCCACCGGGACACCCAGATCGATCAACATCCTTAAACCACCTCGCAGTTCATCTCGTCACTCGGTACAACCAGCTCGGCGAATTGGAGGATCTCCATGAGGCCATTGTCCTCGACCGAGACGCACTGGCACTCCATCCACCGGGCCACCCATATCTGTCAACATCCTTGAATAACCTCGCGTCTCATCTCACTACTCGGTATGACCGGCTTGGGGTATCGGAAGACCTCAATGAGGCCATTGTCCTAGACCGAGATGCACTGACTCTCCGCCCTCCGGGGCACCCAGACAGACCAAATTCCTTGAACAACCTCGCACTTCATCTATCCACCCGCTACAAGCAGCTCGGAAAGCTGGAGGATCTTAATGATGCCATTATCCTCAACCGAGAAGCGCTGGCGCTCCGGCCGCTGGGACATCCAGATCGGTCAATATCCTTAAACAATCTCACAGTTAATCTATCCACTCGGTACGATCAGCTCAAGGTATTGGAAGATCTCCATGAAGCCATTGTCCTCGCACGAGATGCACTGGAGCTCCGCTCTCCAGGACACCCAGATCGGTCAAGATCCCTAAATAATCTCGCAGTTAATCTCTTTACTCGGTATATACGGCTTGAGGAATTAGGAGACCTCAGTGAGGCCATTGCCCTCGAGCGGGATGCACTGGCGCTCCGCCCACCGGGACACCCAAATCGGCCAACATCCTTAAGCAATCTTGCAGCTCATCTCGTTACTCGATACATGCGGCTCGGAGCATCAGAGGACATCAATGATGCTATTGTTCTTGGCCAAGATGTACTGGTGCTCTTCCCGCCAGGGCACCCAGACCGGTCAACATCCCTAAGCAACCTCGCGGTTTTTTTCTCTACTCGGTACAATCGACTAAGGGAATTGGAGGACCTCAATAAGGCCATTGCTCTGAACAGAGACGCACTGGCACTGCGACAACCAGGGCACCCGGATCGATCGTCGTCATTGGCTGAGCTTGCCCGCCATCTGTTTACTCGCTTCTTGCAATCGAATCAATTGGACGACAAGGAGGAACTATTCGACCTTTATGTTCAGTTGGTACACTGCCCTTCGATGGTCTCTCCCACAGATCTGTCTGCCGCTAAAGAATGGATCCTTGCAGCCGAATGCTTCCAGCACCCCACCACACTTCTTGCATACGAAACGTCATTCCGATTCCTTATTCATCATCTCGCCACTCTGCCATCTTTACCCCGACATCATACCATCCTCAAGGAGCTCACATCATCACTCGCAGTGGACGCATTCTCAGCTTGTCTTCGCAATCACTCTCCTACCAATGCAGTCGAGCTTCTAGAACAAGGCCGGGGTGTCTTTTGGAGCCAGCTCATTCGTCTACGTTCTCCGGTCGAGGATGTAGCTGCATCTGGCCCAGCAGCAAAGATGCTTGCAGACGAGTTCACTCACCTCACATCACTCATTCGCAATGCCCTTGAATCACCCGGTGCAGATCAGCATGATCGGATGTGCAACCTCAATGTCGAGTTGCAAAAAGTCGTCACCAAAATCCGCGAATTGCCTGGTCATTCGCGTTTCCTTCTCCCCCTCCCTCTCTCCGATCTCCAACAGGCAGCTTGCGGGGGGCCCGTAATCATTGTGAATGCAAGCCAATATAGTTGTGACACTCTCATCATCTTATCAAACCGAGATCCAGTTCATATCCCATTATCAATCTCGAAGGAAGGTGTCCGGGAACTGTCATTCAAGCTCGTTACACTCACTAAGCGTGCAAAATCAATGGATGTATCCAGAGATTTCTACTTATTCTTACGGGAGCTCTGGGACGAGATTGTTTCACCCATCATAATCTTCCTCCAGACAGTACATCCACCTCGATCACGCATCTGGTGGTGTCCAACTGCCGAATTCACCTATCTTCCTCTCCATGCTGCTGCTCCGTTTAGGAAGGGTCAAAAGGGCGTTTCCGATCTCTACATTTCGTCTTACACCCCCACCTTGACCGCCCTCATTCGTGCTGGACGCAATAATTTTCAACGTCCACCATTAAAAGGGAAACATTTCCTGGCTATAGGTCAAGCGCAAGCCACAGGAGAAACTGAACTCCAATCCGTCAGCACAGAACTGGCCAACATTGGTCAGTTCGTCGATGGTCTGGCTACGTTCACATCCATCGAGGGTCAAGAATCATGCATCGCCAGAGTGACTAGCGAGCTATCCAAGAACGAATGGGTACACTTTGCATGCCATGGTATTCCAAATCAAAAACAGCCGTTCGAGTCTGCATTCGCTCTCCATGATG
>JBBPKD010001074.1:0-11974 GCA_038089075.1 Singerocomus inundabilis
GGCTTAAGCCAAAGCCGGCCCCGAGCCCTTGTCAGGGCCCGGCTCAAGATTTTAGTAAGCCCTGAGCCCCCCAAAGCCGGGCCTGAGCCGGGGCTTTTGGGCCAAGCCGGGCCGTGCCAATCACTAAGCATAACGTAGCTAGTTCCTTGGGAATGATCTCGAGTTGACTCTTGTACGCAAAGCCTGCAAATTCCGTTCAGTACTGTCGATACGATGCGCTGCTTTCACCTGGGTCCACTCATGGTGAGCTCGTGGGTACCGAGTGTTTGCTATCAATCCAGGCACATCGAATCGGGACTACAACGACATCGACAATCTCTGGTTGTAGCTTACCCGATCATAGTAGCGTTCCCGATTTGCTGATTTGGATGAGCTCTAGCTCAGAGATAAGTGACGAATAGAATGCTAATCAACCAATCGCAATAAATTAGTAGATGCCCTCAAGCAGAACGGCTGCACTGTCGATGTCACAGTTGTCGCGACCGGTTGCCCTAAAAAAATAAAGACACGGAACAAAGTAACGAGAAACGTACGAGATCACGAATAGATACAGTAAAGGGAAAAGAGGCAAAGGGTAAAGAAATACAAGATGGAAACTGGGAAGACACTACGCGAAAAAACGGGAATCAAGGGATAACGAAACAATGAGACCGAGAGAACCCAACTCGCCAGAAATGGTGAGGACAAAGAAAGGGAGAAATGGCCTCTCCATATCGGCTCGTTAAGTGTCGTGATAACGACAACGCCGACGATAGTGACGCCATGACGGATGGTGTTGATGAGGCACACCAACAAGCAATCATAGAAGGTACGATTAGTCTTAGATAAGCAAAGCTTTGCTCGACAAATTTCCAAGCTGTCCTAGTGGTAGACGGGTCCCGAGCCGATGGACAGATTCCGTGAGCAATTGACACGGTTTGTAATACGGATCATCACGGAGACCGTGCCCTTGACTCGTCTGCTCGTGTTTACCAGACTAATGCACCTCTGGTTCGCCTTGACCGCCACGAACAGGTGTGGATGACATCATCCATCATGTGTCTACAGCCACGGCTTCCCCGTGCGACCCTGCCCGACTCGATTCACTCCCTTCCTCGTCGCCCCATATCACCCTTTACAAAACGACAAAAACCAGACCTCTCGTTGATGTCTTCGTCTTGCTGTCCATCACTCACCAACCTCGTCTAAGAATCCACAGAACACTCCACATGCGTCCCTGCCAACTTCTTCACCTGCTCACCTGCTGACCAACATACGCAGCTCCCGGCACCTCGTCCAGAGGGCATCCAGATCGTTTTCTTGCATCCCTCAACATCTCAAATCTCCAGATCGGCCCACGCGTATTGCAGACACACACCACGTCCATGCATCGCTGTCTTCTCGTCCCCGAAATTCTAGCTCTCATTCTCGATTTCATATACCGGTTCGACCAGTCGTCCGAGAACGAGCCCAAGTGGAATCATAACTCGGGTAAACGAACCCTCGCCGCGTTCGCTTGCACGTGTCGCACCTTGGCCACGTCCGCCCTGGATGTGCTGTGGATGCGTCTGGACAGCCTTGATCCACTGATCAAGGTCCTGCCGCGACGCATGTGAGCGAAGAAACACTGATTCCTTTGTCGTGCGTCGCATTGATAGGCTCCGCATGCCAATCACACACTCATGACCCACTTCAGGTTCCGCTTGTTCATGGGCGAGAAACAGTGGGGGATGTTCCACAAATACGCTGAGCGCGCTCGGTACGTCTGTGGACCTTGCTGGCGTGTGCCCGCCACGGTTCAACACAACGTCATCGCTGCCCTCGCACGGCACCCAAAAGCCTCTCTGCTTTGCTTCCCAATTTCCCTTCCCCTCCTGGCTCAGTATTCGAGTGGACTCAAGTGACAGCCGCACATCTCATGACTGTTACTGAACGGGATTTCCAGGATTTGCACACGAGGGGACCGACTCAAGGTCATTCCCTACGAATTGGCTACATGGTGCTGTTGAGAAGGTTCCAACCATTGTTGAGGGGTAGTCCACTTAAATGCCATACCATATTTGCACGTACTCGGCATATAGTCTGACGACAATGACCATCATTCCAAAACTTGATTTTTGACAAGTAATCATTACGAGTGAGCAGACTACACCACATAGATGCCATATGATGCATGGATTGTGAACAAAAATCGACTGCGGAGTTGAAGGACGCCGTGCAAAAATAAGAATCAGCGGCATCCATTCACAAATAGACAAGTACGAATGGAATTGAAACGAAACCATCAGGTCGTTTCATACACAGGAGATGAATTCCAGTACGTGTATCGTCGTCCTCAATCGCGTGTTATTGATATTTATAGTGATTAGACATTAAAATTATACGCCTGCAAGAAACCATTGAGCAACTCCGTGCTCAGCATGCCGACGCACAACTCAGAGCAGATGGCCTCGTCCAGATTGTCTGTGCGCATGAGCAGAAACATCTGTGAATTCCTTTTCGCTCAAGACTGCGTAGTCGATGCTGGAGTGTCTCTACTCGAGTTCACTATTCCCTTGGGCGAGGAAAGACCAACTTGATTGCCGACTGGCTTGCTGGTGAGTTTAGTCGCCGTACATTGTCGTGAGGTATTCAACGTTACCATTAGAGTTTACCTGTCGATGCATTGCGGCGCTAGAAAGAATTGGTGACCAAGCATTGAAAGCCGAGGAGCGGGACGAAGCGGTTACAGCCTACTCTACTCTCTTGTTACTCAACCCTTCGAGCCTGAACACGCTGCTGATCAAGTGGGCGAGTATGCATTGAGTACTGCTATTAGGGTATGTCTTTTGCGATGGCTCGCATCTGCGTATTGACACTCCTCTGGTCCAGTTCCAACTTCCTAGATTCGTAGTTTATCGGGCAATCTGTGATATTCTTGAAAAGAGCAGTCGTACCACAGAGGCGATTGAATATTTCCGCCAAATGCAGTGTGAAAGAGCAGAGGACGTGAACACTGATGATGGATGAGCCCGGTGGAAACTCGGTGAGTTGATACCGTTACATCGCGATCGAGGCTAGTTCGAATCTCTCCCCTAGACTTTCGAGTCCATTGTATTGAGAAACTGGAGAGGCTCGCCGACACCGCCATTGGCTCTCAAAACGATGAGACGGCCATCAAACGGTATTCAGACGCGTTGACACTCGATCCGACGAATCTAGTTGATATCCTCTTCAAGCGAAGCAGAGCACGAGCAAGCATGGGCTCGTGGGACGAGGCATTGGCTGATGCTAATAAGGTATATATTGTATCCATACACTATGCGGTGATTCATACTATCCAGGTTATCGAACTTGACCCATCAGCCTACAAGGGCTATGAGGGAAAGCATGCAGCATTACAAGGCATGGGTCATCACAGCGAAGCATTTGTGGCATTCAAGATGATGCTCTCAAAGCTCGACCAATCTCCTGATCTACATGTTTGCGGTAGGCCATTCCGTCCATGTCTCTATAATACTTGGTAATTTTATCTCTATCACAGAACTTCGTCGTCAATACACCAATGCTACTCCAATTATTCGGAGCGTGATCGACGAGACTGTGTGGTGCATGCCGCGTGTTCTTATCAGTACCAGTACTAGTCATCTCTATGATAAAAAACAGCAAGCAGCAGCGCTTGGGGAACTGCCAATCTACGACAAACTGCGATGCTCAATGACGACTCGCATCTACCTGGCACGTATCAAGAGAACAAAAAAAGGAAAGCTCACGAAGAAACTAAAATGCACAGAGAGTACTCCAATCAAGGGACCAAGGCTATCGAGTCACTACGAGATGGATCCACAGCAAGTGTATCGTGTGGCCAACATGAGCGTTAAATTTCTGGTCATATCATCCTCTATGCATTCCCATTCCACGGATAGCTCGTCAGAATGCGAGGATGAGGCCAAAGATCTTGGGGGTGAGTATGGATTTCAAGCTTCAATTTTTGTAGTCACGTGACTCATCTTCATTCCACTGTCTACCGTCATCCATGGGCCATCTGTATTGGTACGCACCCCAAGATAGTTTACTCAGTGGATTGTTAGCAAGACGGAAATCCACGGGTCAAGCTGTTGATGCAAGTATACATACATTGTCAACGTAAAAAGAGGGAGTGCATCACTCACCATGTAGTCTGCTGAGATGGCCATGGAGAAGATTTCAGCTCTACAATCGATAAATCTGTTATTGGTTGATAGGGTGATACAACAGGGGCTGGCGCTGCTGTGAATGAGCTATTTCAGGAGTGTGTTCCCAGTTGCTGCATCGAGACATTCCCACTGTTACTGGTCCAGGAGAGGCATTGGTCGAATTGGTAATCGAAACGGACTTCGATTGGGACGTCGACGAGAAGGCAGCCCTTCTACGTAATTTGATAAGAAGACGTGCATATCGCCAGACAACAACAGCATACCACAAGAAGACTTCCACACATCCTCCCTTCCATCATCCTCCTACCAGCATGTTTGCACGAATAGTTGGACTGTCAAGGAGAGGTGAGCACCCGGACAAGACATTTGAAAGAGAGCACTGATAGGGAGCCAAGAATCAAGCGGAGAAAGTTCCTCCCCCAACACGGTTGGCAAGAGGGAGGCAAAACCAATCGTTCAAGACCGTATATATTCGGTTGCCATGCTCGTCGATGGGACGCATATTGTGAGCGGCGACTCGGGGGGAAAGATTCGACATTGGCGAGTGATGGATGGCAAGGAGGTGGAGAGACCAATGGATGCGTGGAGCCGCGTTTACAACCTCACAGTGTCTCGAGACGGAAAGTGGCTCGTCAGCGGGACAGTCAGTGGTCGAGTGGCGGTGTGGAATGTGAAGAGCCACGAAAAGGTGAGAGAATTCAAAGCGCACAAAGAGTGTGTGGATGCGGTGGATGTTTCGCCAGACGGGGCAAGAATCGCGACTGGATCGAACGACAAAACTGCCTGCGTCTGGTCACTCGAAGCTGGCAAGCGACTGCTCGGCTCACTGGAGCACCCGAGCTGCGTTGTGGCAGTCAAATTCTCACCCGATGGACACCTCCTCGCTACGGCCACGTGGGAATGCGAATCAGTTCGGATCTACGACGCTCAAAAGGGCCGCCTCCTCGTCGACGCCCCAATCCGAGTCTATTCATCACTCCAATATAACCAATGCCTCGCCTGGACCAGCAACAGTGGGAATCTCTTCGCCTTGTCTCGCGATGGCGATATCTTCTGTCTCGACGCATCAACTGGGAACACACACTCGAAATGGCCCATTCACAGCACCATCAAGTCCCGTTGTATCGCCCTGTCAAGCAATGGCAAATTCATTGCAGTCTACGCTAATTCGTCAATCTCATTTTGGGACACTGCTACGCGCGAGCAAATTGGGCCTGTCATCAAGCATACAGCTGAAATCATCTCCATGGCCATTTCAGCAGATTATATTGTGATGGGCGGAGACAAGATCACTCTATGGAACATCTGCGATGTGCTTCCACCTCTTTACATTGACAATGTATGTATACTTGCATTGACAGCTTGACCCATGGACTTCCGTCTCACTAACAATCCATTTTGCTGATTTTCCCTGTACGGGCGGTGCAGCGCTTGAAGGCGGAGAACGTCGAGTCTTCCAGTGGGCAGGAGGAGAGCTCTAGTGGGTTATTATCAGCTCGGCATGAATATTGTTGACGTTCAGATCCACAAGGGAGTGAAATGATACATCTAAAAGAAACGATTCAGCGGCTGGGTAAAGAACTCTCCGAATTACGACGTGCAGCCAACGAGGACAGGAGTAGCTTTGAGCAAACTATCAGATCCCTTCAAGCCCAAGAGACGAATTTCAGTGCGCCCATCGTCACCCTCACCGATGTGTCGTTGACATCCACCCTCATTAGACAGTAAAATCGCGCATCTGGAAGAAACCATCAAGTCGCTTCATGCACAGGAGATGAATTCTAGTACGTATATCGTCATCTTCAGTCGTGTGTTATCAACATTCATGTTGATTAGACACCAAAATTACGCACCTGGAAGAAACTATTGAGCAACTCCGTGCTCAGCATGCCGACGCGCAACTCAGAGCAGATGGCCTTGTTCAGGTCGTCCGTGCACATGAGCAGAAACATCAATGTGAATCCCTTTTCGCTCAAGACCGCATAGTCGATGCTGGAGTGTCTCTACTCGAGTTCACTGTTACCTTGAACGAGGAGGTAAGAAGGATCAACTTGATTGCCGACTGGCTTGCTGGTGAGTTTAGTCGTCGTACATTGGCGTGGGGTATTAAACGTTACCGTTAGAGTTTACCTGTCGATGCATCGCGGCGCTGGAGAGACTTGGCGACCAAGCGTTGAAAGCCGAGGAACGGAACAAAGCGGTTACAGCTTACTCTACAGCCTTGTCACTCAGCCCCTCGAACCCGAACACGCTGTTGATCAAGTGGGCGAGCATAATACTGACTCAAGTCACAGTCAACATAGCATTGAGTACTGCTATTGGGGTATGTCTTTTGTGATGGCTCGCACCCGGATATTGACTCTTTCTGTCTAGTTCCGGCTTCCTAAGTTTGTAGTATATCGGGCAATCTGTGATATTCTTGAAGAGAGCGGTCGTATCACGGAGGCGATCGAATGTTTCTGCCAATTGCAGATTGAAGTAACAGAGAACATGAACACCGATGATGGAAGAGCCCAGTGGGAACTCGGTGAGTTGATACCGTCGCACCGCAATCGAGGGTAATTTGAATCACTCCCGTAGACTTTCGAGTCCATTGTATAGAGAAATTGGAGAGGCTCGCCAACACCGCCATTGGCTCTCAAAATTATGAGACGGCCATCAGTCAGTACTCGGACGCATTGACACTCGGTCCGACGAATCCAGCAGATATTCTCTTCAAGCGAAGCGAAGCGCGAGCAAGTATGGGTTTGTGGGACGATGCATTGACTGATGCTAATAGGGTATGTATTGTATTCATGCACCATTCGATGAATTTCAGTGATTTATATTATCCAGATCATCGAGCTCGATCCATCAGCTTACAAGGGCCATGAGAGAAAGCATACAGCATTACAAGGCATGGGTCATCACAGTGAAGCATTCATGGCATTCAAGATGATGCTCTCAAAGCTCGACCAATCTCCTGATCCACATGTCCGTGGTAGGCCATTCTGTCTGTGTCGCTATAATACTTGCTGATCTTATCTCTATCACAGAACTTCGTCGTCAATACGTCGATGCTACTCCAATTATTCGGAGGGTGATCGATGAGACTGTGCGGTGCATGCCACGTGTTCTTATCGATACTAGTACTGGTCGTCTCTATGATAAAGAACAGCAAGCAGAAGCGTTCGAGGAACTGCCGATCTACGACAAGCTGCGATGCTCAATGACCACTCATATCGACCTCGCACGTATCAAGAAAACAGTGGAGTTATTCTACCGATACGTGATGTTGTCCCACAGGTGGGAACCCTACGAGCCTACATTCCAGCAGGTTGAGAATATCTCAATCTATGATCTACCAGAGAACAGCAAGCTGCGCAAGTTTTGCGAGCTCGTGCGTTCTCTCGGGTTGCATTGGGCATGGAGCGATACATCATGCGTCAATCAACTCGACAAGGCGGTTCAGCAAGAATCATTGGTAGCCATGTTCAAATGGTATCGCGGCTCATTCCTCACTGTTGTTCACCTCCTTGGTGTCTTGTCGGAGCTACAGCAACCTGGGGACCTTTGGAAGAGCATCTGGAACACGCGTGCATGGACGTATCAGGAATACCTCGCTGCAGAGACAGTCCAGTTTTATACAGAGGATTGGAAGCCATACCTCGGCTTGGACATGTTCAATCATAAACAATCGCACTTGGTCCTTTCTGAGATGGAACAAGCGATGAACTTTGGAACACAGGAATTGGCTACCCTTTGTCCAGGCCTAGAGATGGCACGAGAGAAGCTGTACTTAGCTTCGATGCGTCAAGCGACACGTGAGGAGGACATTGCTTACTCGCTACTTGGCATTTTTGATGTCGCCATTCCAATCCTATATGGTGAAGGCGGTGATCGGGCAGTTGGTCGGTTGTTGGAGCATATTCTAACACGTTCTGACAATGTCTCGCTTCTTGCTTGGACTGGAAATGGGGCCACTCACCACAGCTACCTACCCATTGATCTCGCTGTTTACAACCAAATTATACCACCACACATTCCGCAACTCCTCGACACTGCCAAGATGGACGACACGGTCGTGTCGCTCCGCTCACTATTCCCCGATCCCTCTCTGACAACTGCACTATATGAGCGACTGTATAATCTTCCCCCATTGACACTTGTCGCTGGTCGACTACGACTTCCTGGTATCGTCTTCTCTCTCACCAACATTGCCCTGATCCCTGATGGAAATTCCGGGCCGGGCATCCGGGTTTATTGTGGGACGACACCTATGCTCGAGGACATAGAGATCAGGACATCGGATGACTTGTCTGGGATAAAGGGCCTAGTCCTCATTCATCCATGGATCAGCATACTCCTCGATCAGGACTTTGCCCATGGTGATCCTCAGTTTGACCTTACCACGCGGGCACTGCGGCTTGTAGTTCGGTTGAGGCAGAGGTTTGGAGCATTACTGCTTGCACCGTGGGCACGTGCGCAATTCAGACGTGTTGCGGCGGATGGCTTGATCATGGTCCAGGTTCGGGAGGAGACGTCGTTGACTGACCTGATGGAGGGTATCCGTACGGTCGACGTGCAGTAGAGGATGGACTCTGGATCTTTGAGATACATACCTCTATCATCGTACTCTCTGTTACTTGTTCTTATCCTTATTTTGCGCGGTTCACGGCATACAATTCACCCCTTGTTTTCCAGTTGAGAATAAAGGACCATATGTTAGAGTGCCAGGACTAGGTCCATTATGGAGAGTTAGAGGGCAGTAAGCCATACACTATATTGCGTCCCCTCGACTCTACCAGACATGGATTCATGGGTGCAAACCATCGTCCACTGAATGACAATATTCAGACCGTTGTTCGGGAGATTTCTTGGCAGTTGTAACGGTCAGGGAACTGGTCTCTATCTTGACTTTCACATCCGTGGCCTGGTACGACACATCGACATCCAATGCCAGGAGAAGACCCGGGTCGTGTGCTTACCTCGATTTTGTAATGTCTAGAAGAATTTCCCAGAGCGGCGCATACCTCTTCTTCGTGAGAGTCGACCAGCTGACTTGCCAGACACCGTCGTGTAGTTCTGGCGGACATTGATGGCGATACATTCTCATATCAAGCCTGGTAGCTTCCAGATCGTTGTTACTGTTGATGACAGAGGTCTAGTCTGGAGGGAAGGACTTACAAACAGAGCACAGCAGCTAGCATGATCTACGCTGAGAATCAGACAGAGGGTAGGTGAACGCACATACCTGCCAACCTTTGTTGATAGCTTCTAGACCAAATGGTTCTTTCAGATTCTCTGCCGAGCGAGTCCTGTCGAATGACCTTGACCGTTACAATGCTGCCTGCGAGACTTACTTCCTTTCTTCTCATTGACGGCCGAAGCTGTACCATCGGGGATGGTGTGGATGTCACTTCAGAGTATTCCTCAGAACGAATTGGTCGTGGAGTGCTTGCACCGAACTCGTCGGTATTAGCGTCCTCGTCAAGTATTAAATTCACATCAGGCTCTGTAAGGGGGCTCAGCTGCCTTACTCTGTTCAGGAATCAAGTAACCCAGTCAAGTAGACTTCATAATTGTCTTTTGTCTCGAGCGGGCAACAGAGATATATATGACGTGAATAGAGGGTGCCATGCGCGTCGCCAGAACAGATGATGATCTGGACGTGACCATGGCGATTAGTCAACAGATATTCACCAGCGTATGCTCGTACATTCGAAGGACAGGACGTACAACTTGAGAGTTTATTCCGCGCCTCTGCGCACATCTCCATTCGTGATGGGGACCATGAAGTTCATATCTCAGGATCGACAAGGGTCTTGCCTGAGGGCGAGTATAGATATGGATGCTGCTAGAAACAGAGATGCTCTCGGAGACAATAGAATCACGTGGCTTTTGCGCGGCCGCACTGAATGACGGGGTATATGTGCGGATGGAGTCTGCCTAGTTGGGGCTGACGAGTATAAAGGTAGGCATGATGGACGTGCAGTGGGTGCGACGATGTCGGTGCTGGGTGAGAGGCGCGCGGAATGGATGATAGCGTCGACGTCGGTCCAGATGTGCTCGTGGGCACATCACTCAGCGAGGGGCTGCGGTGCATAGCATTGTGTCTGTGGTCCTTGAAAACGCCTTGGACAGATCCGTCACGGACATGTTGCACGGCGGCGTCAGAGAGATGGCGAATTGTGCTGTACGTCGGTCATCATGTACGATTACTTTTTATCTACTCAAGAGTCAGCAAGGAGGGCTATATGTGAGGGATTGAGTTGGCGTCGGACCATCATTGTCATGTTTATAAGACCAATCCGCCTCTGGTTTGCCTTGACCTCCACGATGTTTGGGTAACAAGATTCATCGCGTGCGGCTTCCTCGTGCGACCCTGCCTGACTCGACTCACTCCCTTCCTCGTCACCCCATGTCGCCTTTTACAAAATGACAAAAACCAGTCCGCGAGTTGATATCTTCGCCTGGCTGTCCATCACTCATTAACCCCGTCCAAGAATCCACAGAACACTCCACGTGCGTCCCTGCCAACTTCACCTGCTCACCTGCTGACCCACACACGCAGCTCCCGGGACCTCGTCCAAAGGGCACCCAGATCGTTTTCCTGCATTCCCCAACATCTGAAATCTCCAGATCGGCCCACGCGTGTTGCAGGTACATACCACGTCCATGGATTGCTATCTTCTCGTCTCCGAAATTCTCGGTCTCATTCTCGATTTCATGGACCGGTTCGACTAGTCGTCCGAGAGCGAGCTCGAGTGGGATTGCAACTCGGGTAAATGCGTTCAGGTTCGCTTGTTCATGGGCGAGAAACAGTGGACGATGTTCCACAAATACGCTGAGCGCGTTCGGTACGTCCGTAGACCTTGCTAGCGTGTGCTCGCCACAGTTCAATACAACGTCATCGCTGCCCTTGCACGGCACCCAAAAGCCTCTCTGCCTTTGCCTCCCAATCTCCCTTTCTCTCAAGGGTCAGCATTCGAGGGGACCTAAGTGACAGCCGCACGTCTCATGACTGTTATTGAACGGGATTTCCAGGATTTGCACACGAGGGTGCCTACTCACAGCCATTCCCTACGAATTGGCTACATGACGCTGTTGACCAGGTTCTAACCATTGTTGAGAAGTAATCCACTTGGATGCCATACCATATTTGGATGTACTCGGGATATAGTCCGACGACGTTGACGGTCATTTTAAAACCTGATTTCTGGCAAGTAATCACTACCCCAGACGAAAGCACTCGTTTCTTCGAGAAAACGACCGACACCGAACGCTTCCCCTGAGCCTGCGGAATCGGCTGGGTTAGTTATTGCGTTGTGGCTCGAGCTGGACGTGCACATACCCGTGAATAACAGGCAGAGAGCAACGACTGCGACGAAGAATGTAGGAAGACTGACAGAGTAGTAGGTCGCGTAGTACCCCATAGCGTGGACGTGTCTCAGTGACTGCTTGTTTGTTCTCAAACAGTGGCTGTGATAAATAGCCCCTGTTTCGAATAAGCCTACAAATAGTACAATATACAAAGAAAGGAAGCATCTGGCAGTCATCCTGATCTCCAGCCTGTGCTCGTCGCACGATCACCGAGGTCCCTGCAACAAAAAACAGTTAAACCTCGGAGGCAAGAGCAAATCGTGCTCACCGCCTGCTGTTCTGAACAGGCAAGAACAGCCAGTCGACCGCTTCACGCACGCCCTGTCTGTACATCCCATACACTCAACCAGAAACAAAGCACCAAGGCGCAACGCAGACGTACCCTTCTGACGCTGACACGCCCAACACTTCCAAGTTCGCAGCTCAACTTTTCTTCCTTTCCTCTTCCTCGCCTTCTT
>JBBPKD010001075.1:0-11965 GCA_038089075.1 Singerocomus inundabilis
CTGCATTCCTGCAGAGATCGATGTTTATCGCGAGCCAGCATCATCGTATATTCCACTACCAATGGAGGATGACAAGATGGACAGGTTGGTTGCGGGACTACGGACAACCTCCTACGTTGACTCAGCCGTGACGCTATATGATCGAATCCTCCTCCTCCCATCCCCACGTCTTGCTAGTCGCCGCTTGAGCTTGTCCTGCATCAGGTTTCCGCTAAAAGGACTGTCACTCTTGAGAGACGGACCTCTGCGTGTTTATCGCGCCATGACAGATGCACTCAAGAGTATCGAGATCAAGACGACAGAGGAATTACCTAGCGCAGATAATCTGGTGCTGGTGCATCCATGGCTACACTGCCTTCTTGATACTGCGCCTCATTCCGAGGATCTGCTTGGGGACGACGAAGCCGAAGCGTTCATGCCCGCCGATGAGGACGACGAGGAAGACAGTCCTGATGTGCTCTCTCCATTCACTTCATCTGATACTGCATCCATTTTGTTCGACAAGCCTACGAGAGCGTTGCGGCTTTTCGTGCGTCTCAGACAACCCTTTGGTGCACTGTTGCTCGTTCGTGTGTCCCACAATGAATACCGACGCGTTGCATCGGATCATCCTATTGTTGCGCAGCTCCTCAAGAGCGTGCCACCGCGCTATCTCGTATCGATGATACGGACGCTCGATATCCTCTAGTTCACCATGTTCTGAAGCACTTTGTACTTTTGTTTGAATCTCTTACTACTGCTATTTCAAACTATCGATCCCATATTTTCGCATTTTTACTTTCTGTGGCATATACCCTCATGTTCGTAGTACATCATCGTCCTCTACCACAGCCATTGCACCTGTCGAGACAATCACTTGAAATCGCTATGCTGGGTATAGATCAACCGCTGAACATCGAATCTCCTGTCCATCGGGTATGACCTCGCCCATGGGTAGCTCGAATGTGTTCGTAATCATCACAACAAAGAGACCGGGAAGAGTGAGGTCGGCATTAGGATGAGATCAGGCGCTGGGGTTGATTTCAGGTGCATGATTCAATTGATATGGATAGGGCACGTGTACGATGGATCACAATAACACACTGCAAGTCGACGATTGCATCTCTCTTTCCAACGGCCCAATACCTGGCTAACGATGTCTTCAGGCAACGTTCAGCGATCAGGAAATGGTGAGTGGGTCTGTGGGAGATTAGAGGGTGCAATACCGACCTGATCGTCAGGGTCGGGTCCTCCATCCAACACCGCCCATGAAAGGGAAGCGAAAACGATTATCAATGGCCGGGAGGGCATGAATTCGCTCGTGTTTGTCGCTGGCGGGAAACACGTCTTGAGCGGTAGTCAGAAAGGAAAGCTCCAACGGTGGCGCATGGAAGATGGTGTGGAGGTGGGGATGCCAATGGAAGCGGGGAGCCCTGTTTTCAACATTGCAATATCACGGGATGGAAAGTGGATCGTCAGCGGAACGAAAAATGGGGAGGTGACCTTGTGGAACGCCGAGAGCCACGTCAAGGTGAACACATTCAAAGCTCACAGCGCTCTGGTGAACGCGGTGGATATTTCTGCGGATGGGACGAGGATCGCAACTGGGTCGGACGACCTCACTGCCTGCGTCTGGTCGGCGCTCGAGACCAACCAGCGACTTCTTGGCCCTTGGAAACACGACCGCTGGGTCGCTGCAGTTCAATTCTCCCCCGACGGACGCTTCGTCGCCACTGCCACCGCGCTCAGTGACTCTCTTCGGATTTATGACGAACAGAATGGCCACCGCCTCGTCAAGGTCCCAATCGTGGTCGTCCGATGGGCAAACCAATGCCTCGCTTGGTCAAGCGATAGCAAGCAACTTTTCGTCTTGTCTTCCGACGGCAAAATTCATTGTCTCGACACCTCTACCGGGACAACACGTTCTCAATGGCCCATCCATGGCGATAAAGATACCAGATGTATCGCTCTAGCTAGCGATGGCACCTTCATTGCAGCTTCTGCAAACGGAGAGGTCTCGCTCTGGAATACGGTGACACACGAGCAGATCGGGTCCATCATCTCGCATGTGTCTAACATCACCTCAATGTCTCTTTCCACAAATTGTGACCTTGCGATATGTGGAGGCAAGACAATCACCCTTTGCAGTCTTCGTGGCGTCCTTCCTTCGTCCTACTCTGACCATGTAAGTGCCAGCATCAAAGCCCCATTGCATGAGATGGTTTCCTGACTATTGGTTGCTTTGTGAACTATTGCAGGTTTCCTGCACAGAAGCTGCAGAGCATACGAATGCTAGATTGACTGACGCCGAAGAAACAATCGAATCTCTCCGTGCTCAGCTCTCAGACTCGCTGGGCAAAGTGGATGGCCTTAACGAAACCGTCGAATCCCTTAGTATGTCTATCGTTACCCTGACGCGCACTGCATTGATTTTTTCATCTACTAGATAGCAGGGTTGCCCATCTCGAACAGCAACTCCGTACCAAGGATGCTGAAACAGATGGCCTCGTCCAGATCGTTCATGCGCATGAGCAAAAGCATAAATGCGAAGCGTTGTATGCAGAGGGCCGTGTAATCGATACCGCGGTCTCTCTCCTCGAGATTATCAACACTATCACCGAAAGCGTCAAAGCCAACAACCTGTTCATGGACTGGCTTGCTAGTAAGTTTGACCATCCCGTATCAGGAAAAAGATGCTTTATTTCCATTATCAGAGTTCAAGTGCCAATGCATATCGAGGTTGGAAATAATGGGAGACGAGGCATCGAGCAACGCGAATCATGATGCAGCCGCTACAGCATATTCCACTGCGCTATCGCTCATTCCCTCAACCCCAAACACCTTAGCAACCAAGTGGGCGAGGACGGTCTTGGTTCATAATTCATTAAAGGAAACATTGAGTATGGCCGCCAAGGTAGGTACTATAGGAATGGTCTTAGGTTGGACGTTGACACGATACTTTTGGATCAGTTCAAGCTGCCGAGATTTGGGACTTGCCGGGCAATCTGCGATGTTCTTGTAGAGAATGGCCGTGCTTCAGAGGAAGTCGAGTGCTTTCAAGAGAATATCCTCGGGATAGAAACAATGTCTGAGGATGAAAGCGAGTGGGTCGCCAGTGAGGAATCCCTACTTGGCTCATCGCCTTCGGTGTCTTCTGACATTGTCCGCCAGATTTCAAAGCACGTTGGCTCAAGACATTAGGGCAACAAGGGGATCTCGCTATGGACTCTACTTCATACAAAGACGCAATTGTTCATTACACTACAGCGTTGGCCCTCGAGCCTTCATCAATAAACCTTTTAACGAAACGAAGCAAAGCACGAGCAGAGATTAAATCATGGAAGGAGTCACTTGAGGACGCGGATGCGGTACGGGTCTCTTCATTTACACCAGAGCAAATAGTCAATACGGTATCAGGTGATTGGAATCGACCCCTCGTCTCCACGTGGTTATGAAAGAAGGCATGCAGCACTACTTGGTGCTTGTCGTTACGATGAAGCGATCAAAGCATACGAGGACATGCTTCAGAAGCTCGAACGATCTCCTGACCCTGTTACTAGCGGTAAATATTCCTTGAATAACAAACGAGTCGTGATTGAAACTTGGGCTGGCAGGATCACGTGACCAATATTTGAGCCCATCAAAGACGACCGAGGCCATTCATAGCTCTGCAAAGGGGACTCAGAAGAATGTTCCATTCGTCCTCATTAATACCAAGACTGGTCGTCTTTGTGACGAGAGAGAGCGTTTGGTCGAGTTCGAGGCTGATCAAGAGTTCAAGAGGCTCGTTGCGTCCATGACGACACATCTGGACAAGCCTCAAATTACTGAGACCGTTAAGAAGTATTTCCGATATGGCACGTTCTCGCATACTTGGGAAGGAGCCGAGCCGCTATTTCGCGATGTCCGATCGGCATCAGTGGACAATCTAGCACGATCACCCACAGTCCTCAAGTTGGTGATGTTCTGTACGATGGTGCGGGAAGCTGGTTTGCATTGGGCATGGTCGGACACATGCTGTATCAACAAAGAAGATGGCTCAGTGCTTCAAGAGTCGTTGGTATCCATGTTTAAGTGGTACCAGGAATCTGCGCTCACGATCGTTCATCTAATGGGTGTACTTTCGGACTCGGGGCTGGAGGCGCTCGAGAAGAGTTTTTGGAACACGCGTGCGTGGACACTACAAGAATTCTTTGCATCGAAGGTTATTCGCTTCTACACCGCGGATTGGAAGCTTTATGGCGCTCATGAGAGTGCGGACAACCAAAAACATTCACCTGCAATTATGGCAGAGATGGCGGCAGCAAATGGGGTTGATGAACAAGTTCTGCTCTCTCTTCGACCTGGATCAGATAATGTAAGACAAAAACTTTGCCTCTCCGCAGCGCGTACCGCTACAAAACCAGAGGATCTTGCCTACTCGCTATTTGGGATATTTGGTGTCTCTATCTCGGTCAGGTATGGGGAAGGCCAGCAATTCGCTCTAGGCCGGCTGTTACAAGAGGTATTGACGCGGTCAGGTGATGTGACGATTCTAGCCTGGTCAGGGAAGGCATCCGAGTTCAACACCTGTCTTCCTGCGGAGATTGGAGTATATCGCGAGCCGGAATCGCTGTATATTCCATCGGTGATTGAAGACGAAAAGATGGTTGCATTGGTTGCGGAACTACAAACATCCCCACATGCTGACTCGGTGGTGATGCTATATGACCGAGTTGTCTTACTCCCATCTCCAAACCTTGCCAGTGGTCGCTTGACCTTGTCCTGTATCAAGTTTTCGCTAAGGAACCTATCGCTCTTAAGCAGTGGTTCTGTGCATGTTTACCGCGCCGTGGCATCTGGACTCGGAAACGTCGAAATCAAGACCAAGGAGGAGTTGTCTAGCAAGGAGATTATGGTGCTGGTGCATCCATGGCTCCGTTACCTTGATGATGCCAAGGGTCTGATTGGGGATGATGATGATGATCTTGCTACCTCCTCTCCTGTTCTGTCGCCCACCATGTCTCCTTCATACCGCAAAGTTGCGAGAGCGCTACGGCTTTTTGTGCGCCTCAGACAACCTTTTGGCGCACTGTTGCTCGTCGGTGGACTTCACAATGAATATCGACGTGTTGCTTCGGATCATCCTATCGTCGTGCAGCTCCCCGATATCGTGTCACCGAGCTCGCTCGTATCCATGGTACACACGCTCTATATCCTGTAGTTTGCTGTGCGATCTTGAATTCACGCATATATCTTGTCTTTTTGGTCTTTTGGTCTCTTACTTGTCGTGCGTTGTACTGCATGTTCTCTTACATATTGCTTTTTGTATTAGCATCTATCATTTTATTGTGGCTCGTTGTAACCGGGCTAGTGGCACAAAGTCTGGCGGTGATGGCGATCCAGATGCGACCTCCTGCCTTGTGTTACACACAGGATCTTCTTCGGACGATTACGAAGGATTAATGCTTTCACACGTCCAAGACAGCCTTTCGATGCACTGCTGCTCGTCCGTTTATCATACAATGAATACCGACGGATTGCATCGGACCAGCAGACAAGGCGAAAGGTAAAAGAAACTAACATCGACAGGGTCAGAGACAAAGCTAGTACATTCTGTGATATACATGCAGTGATCAGTTCAATTAATCTGCAATCTAATTCTTACCAGGCGCACTCAAGCTTGAGTATGTAGTCGCCATTCGTTATTTATTTCGCTACGCAGAGTAGTGAAATACCTACATAGCAAATGCAAGACTTGAATAGCGAACCTATGGAGGAGCCAATGCACGTGCAATGGGGGGTTTTCCATGACATTACACGCACAAGTACAAAGATCGCAGACACCCAGGACCAGCGTCTGCACTATGGGACTTTCGGGAACCAAGGATTTGAGATTAACTGGCACTTCAATTTTACCCAAACATAATCTATCTTTGAATATCATTGGTCGATAAATACAGTGTAGGATAAAAAGTACCATACCTCCCTCGAAAAGACGAGGACTGTAATGGTAGAACGACGATCAACATTTTAAGAACATACAATGCGTACAAGCATCGCTTACCATGATCATATACGACTGCCATGATTATAACATCTACAGCAATCAATAATATTAATCATTGACAGAAGATATGAGAAAGCTTACGGGCCAGAGAGTTATGTAACTTGAAATACTCCGCTTGAGCTAGTATGTGCGAGTTGGAGGACATGATTCGTACAAGAGAGATGGCAATGTCGGGTGATTTAGCAAAGGGAAGGTGTGGCAGGGATGTTGCTTGCGATTCGATCTTGTGTTTATATCTTCTGCCCGGCGGATTAAATATGGCTTGTTTGTGTATGAGCTGGATAATCGTTCAGCCCCGATCGTCACGAAAAGTGATTTAATTACCTGGCCGGATAATCGCTAGTACGTATACTGAATGAAAACAAGAAAATATGCGTTAGTTGCAAGGTCATGTTGAGTGTCTGTACTCGCACCTTGCAGTTTAAGTATTCCGAGGCATCATGCTCAGAATATCGACTTGATCGTTACTTGTGCTGTAGGCTGTAGCGTCGTATTCCAACGTGTCACCGAGCACGCTATTGTCGCGTTGCGTGAGACGCCGCGGGCATGGATAGTCTACAAAATGGGGGCAGGTGCCCTCAGTCGAGCTGTCCTGGAGTATTCCATCATCCGCAAGTGGACCTACACGTTCAACATGAGGTGTGATTGTGTTTGTACCTGCATTGTCATATAATGATCCATCAAAACCGATGATACAACTAGAGTGACATCCACAAACAGAGACAAGAGGAACAAAGGTGTGAGAATGCCTAAAGACACGAAAGCACCCCAAACATAATGAAGAAGAAAGAATGGGATAAAGTCACGCAGAGAGGATGTTGTCTCTCTATGCCATCCCGGTCCATCGCACATCAAAGAAATCCCAGGGATCAGGAACGGCGAATCGAGATGTGATATGCGCTTGGCTGAAAGGGTCGGGGGACAGGTCAAGCGACCCATGGAACCTGTTGCATGACGAGCGAGTGGGGGACAATGCGGGAGAAACGTCAAGATGACAGGCGGAGGGGGCAAAAAAGGTGATTGGCGAGCAGGAAAGTGGCTGGGGCGAGTCTGGGCAACAAATCCACAGGTGACGGAGCTACCGGAGAGGTACAGTATGTACTGAGGAGAGTAATAGCCACTGAGTGTTGACTATGCGAATAAAGTGTGGCGCCAAGAGAGACTCAGTCGAGGTTATGAAACCAATGTGCCAGGGTCATATTAGCGAGAACATGCATGAAATGAAAACAGTCCCCACCCATTCCAGAGAATGATAGTACGTCACTCAAGAGGGTCAGGTGATGACTGATAGAGCTGACGGGGAAGAGAAGCCGCTGTGCGTTGCAGACGACCCAAGCGGTGAGATATACGTCCTCCACGACCTCAATGGTGAGGTCTAAGAAGCATGCCAAGACACGCTGGTTGATCGATGGGACGCGCAAGTGGGCGACGGACACCAGACTAGACAATCAGCAAACCCCGGAAGACAACAAAGTGTTGAACTGAGGTGGGCAGCCACTAGGGCGCCAGCAGAGGAGGAACCTCTCAGGCTCTACCAGGTGGTGGAGACATAGTGATCCACTCTATTTGTCTCTAATTGTCTCTGTATATTAATGTGGAGCTTAGAAGCTCGAATGTGTGAGATAAGGTTATCTAATCTTGGTAAAAGCAGCCAATAGGGGCCTTTGTTACAATGTAATCCTATATAAGTGCAGCTAGTGAATGGCAGCTAAATAGTGCCAGTTCAACACTAAGTGGACTGGAGACGAAGGACACAAAGACTCGTCGACGTGACAAACCCATTTTCGGCAAGCACACGAGGCCCGGTCTGCTCTGGTTTTCCCAGCTGGCTCATTCCATCGGACTCACACACCTCGGCCCGACTGCATATGTACGTATATTCCTTATCTTCCTGGGACTGGTTCGTCAAAGACATAGCTTGCGGGGCCCGTCTTCTTACTCCTATATGATATCTATCCATCTATCTCTCAGATGCCCCACCATTCGGGCCACACGCATCGTATCCCATCCCACCCTGCCAGGTCCGGGTTCCGCCCCGTCTCTTAGCTCATGTTACTCCCTTGGGCACACCCACAGGGTCACCGGTCGAGGAAAAAAACACCGGGACAGGCAATGTGATCAGTCGATCGTCGATCGAGTCTGTCAAAGTCAAAGTCAAAAGAGACGCGAATGATCCGGGACGACGTCCCGGACTGCACCGCCGCTCACCATACTAGAACATACATCACCAGAAACTGCCACGGCAACAATATACCACGAGAGAGAGAAAAAAAAGATGCAGTATGACAACAAAATAAACTGTACCCTCATGCATGTGTATGTACGGATAGAGCCAAAAGCAAAAATGACTGACAGTAAGATCTATGTCGAAAAAAAATCAAGCACGGATAGATAGAAGCCCGATCACGACGCTCGCGATCGTCACGGGTGGCGTGAGCACACAGTACGCCCAAAAAACAGTCCGAGAGAGTAGGCGTTCGAACGGGGAGAAGGTATTCGCGTCCGCACTTGTGTCTGGCCCTTTCCGTTCACCGTGAGCGTTTTTGGCCCGCTGGGAAATCTGCAAGGGTTGGAGGAGAAACCAGGATGAGTGGTATGCACAAGCAGCAAGATGGAAGAGAAAGAGGCCATACCTGAGCGAGCGTCAACGCGGGTGGACTGGAGACAAGCAACATGCTAGACACGATGAATACCGGACTGTAAGGTAGAACGAAAGATCTCAGCACAATGTCCACAGTTGAGAAAGAGAAAGCGGAACACACTCTTCAAAGACCTCCCCGCCCCACCCAAGCCGGACGGCAAGGATTATCATGGGGATCACGATGAGCGGGACGATGACCATCCGCGCGACAAGAGTAACGAAGATCGTCAGTGTCTCCCCGGGAGGACTCGTCCCTTGCGTGTGCACAGATGTGGGCTCAGGCGATGGGAACGTGGCCGAGGACGAGGAAATAGGCGACAGGTCTAAGCGCCTGTTCGCACGTCCAACTCCATTCTTGTGGCTGTCATTCTCCATCCCTGTATGCGGCATCAACAAGCCCGGTTCTACATCACCTTTTCTTGCCTCTACATTGCTCCCAGCGCGCCGCCTTGTGCGCCCATAGCTACTACGTGGACCAATGCGTGCCATCAGCGCATCGCTAACAGCCCCGATCATCGACGAAAGCGAAGCCGTCGACGAGTCGCGCGAGTACGACACCATGGTCACGGAATGTCCCAGACGCAACGGTACGCCCCCATCGGCGGATGTGTGCGTACGATCCTGCTCCTCGCCAAGAAGCGTCGGTTCAACGCCGGTTCCATTTACGTGACCGTGGTGACGCTCCTCGACGAACTTCCCTTTACTCTTGGCGTGACCCCGATCGCCAGATCCGCTTTTGATTCCGTCTTCCGCCGCATGTTCCCCCTTTTGCTTCGGCTCTCCGTCCCAAAACCACCCTCCGAGGACAATCAGGGTGAGCGGGATACTACATGCACCTGCATTATCCAACGCCCCTTTTAAGGGTATCATCTCCTGCGACTTAAGTAACTGCTGGACTGGCGGAACGAGCACACAAAATATGGCGAGAAGGGAAGCGAAGAGAGGTGGCGAGAGGGAAGTGAGCGTAATAAGGAGCCCCTTAAGGCGGGAGAGAAGGGGGGAACGGGCTTGGCGGTTCCATCGCGGCGTGGGTTGGACAATCGGATCAGATGAGGACGAGGACGAGAAAGGTACAGATGCGGGTGTGGACTTTGGCGCAGGATCCTCTGCCTCTGTGGAGAATCCAGTGTCGATGTGTTCAGACCGGAGCGCGATCGTAGTCTCCGAATCGACCTCGGTCGTCTCAATCTCGTCGCTGTCCTCGTTTTCAGACTGATCGCCGAGCGATGTGGGCGCAACGGGGGAACACGAGTGCAGATGCGTATGGCGGTGGCTGTGACGCCAAGAAACGGGAGTGAGGCGTGGAGAGGGTCGCGGGCGAAGGGGTCGTGCGTCCAATAGTGTCTGACCATGTAACTCAGTGGTAGCTTCGATTTCGTAATCGACGAGTTGGGGGGTATTGACAGCAACGTGTGTCAGTGCCGGGTGTCCTTCGGTATCATCGGTGTCGCGGTACGTCGTTGAAGGAGACGCAGCTAATTCTGGTTCGTCTGCCTGCGAGATAAGTCGGATGCCGTAAGACCAACGGACCTGGTAAAGAGTTAACACCCATTGCGCATCACATGATGAAGAAATTGCGAATTGTTATTAGGTATATGCCAAGACCCAAGAGCAAAACGCTGGCGAGAAAACGGACTTACGATCATGCCAAGGGTGCTAAACACTACTAGGTAAGTAAGCGAACGGCTAAACATGGCGTCGATGGTGTCATCTGGGCCCCATTTCAAAAGGGGAACGGTGGCAGCGAGGGATTGCATGAGTGCAACGGGGAGGGAATTCGAATTCATAAACATGGACGCGGCGGTGGCAAAATTTCTGCAAAGGAATAAGACCACCAATAGAATTGGATACATATATCGACGTACACTTGAGATCGTTTTAGGCGGAAAGCGCGAGCGAGCCAGTGTGCAACGATCGCAGATAGACCGGTAACAATGGTAAAGAAGATGGGGATAACCCATAACTGGCGTAGTTTGGCTGGAGGTGGTGAGAGAAGAGTGGTGGAAGAGAAAAGCAGACATGCCTGGTGAAAGAAAAAAGGCCACTTTTGAAAACAGAAGAGCGGGAGTGAAGAGAGCGATATTGATGTGATTAAGAGACTGAAAACATTTTTGAGCATTATACATGGGAGAATGATAATGCATACCTTGGAGATGGGTTTATCAACGATACCCTTGAATGAGAGCACGAAACCGGCTAGACATAGGAGGAAGACCTCAAAGATGGACTAGGAAGGGAAGGATGAGCGAGGAGATCGTTTGTGTCACTGAAAGAGTCACCTGGAATACGGTGAAGAGGACGCTCTGAATGGGTACGTCTGCAGGCATGATAGCAACGAATGGTTGGTACTGGAATGACACCACAGTGCTTAAATATAAGGTGCGTCTCCCACGTGTGGCACTTGCCGAAACAGTCCGTAATCGCAAAGTAATTAGTTGACTATTAGGGAAACCCAAGGTACAGCCTTCTCACACTAAGAGGAATGAGCGATGATTACGAGCTGCAGGGTCCCACAGGAATCGAGTGTGCAAGCCATTTAACCGTAATAAACGTAGGGTGGAACGAACAAGCGGACCGAACCCCCGAACGAGCGTCAACACGTGTGAGTTGACACACCGCAAAGTGGCTCAAGACTTGGTCTTGGTTCTGAGCTTTCTGACTCTTGAACTACTGAAACACCCAAGTGCGACGGGTTTTCTACACGATCCGTATCCCGGATAATATGAGCTTGTCGTGGTATATTCCATGGATGATAAAGTTCAAAAAGTAACTACGCATGGTCGGCCCGAGTAACTCAAGAACCCACCCAATTGTAATTCAACAGTTCGACTCGATTGTATTGTTCGCCCACCTCATGGAATGGTCGTGCTCTTCTGATCTCAATCAGAACCGTGGCATTTATGACTTTGCACAGTAGAATATATGGTAATAGCGAGAGGTTAATTGGCCGATACCTGATCACGTGGTATAACTACCCACGTGACCACTGTGACCTCTTTGTCATGGCACAGTCGTGGTCCTCCAAATCCAATCAGACCCGTCGCATTCGAAATACGATATGAATATTCTTTTCGTCTTGCGCTGCAGAATAGTAATGGGAAGGGGTCGATTGGTCGATCAGCCGACCAATGGAATGAAATGGATCTAATCACGTGGTAGCGCGACTCACGTGACCATCGCGTCTTGGTTCCCTTGTTGTCCTCCGACATCCACCATCGTCGCCACCAGCGATGCCAGCCAAGACTATATCCGTTGCGGATGCCCTCCCGAAAATATTTGACCAGGTCCAAACGACG
>JBBPKD010001076.1:0-11960 GCA_038089075.1 Singerocomus inundabilis
CAAGTGGATTAAGCTGGGAGGACACTAGCCAACTCATAACCCCTTAAATACGGTACAAAGAAGTGCATAGACCAAGCTATGCATTGATATACAGTAATTAAGGTAGGCTATGCTAAGATAAAAGATTATGTTTATAAGGTAGTGGTAAGGCTTGCTCTAAAAAGATCAGAATGAAAGGGCAAAGCAAGAATAAGAAATGAAAGATCAATTACAAGATGTGAAAGATCAAGAAAGGGATCGTGGCAGAGATTCATCTAAGATCTACAGGGTCATAATAGGAATCATACTGATTGTAAGGAGAGGTGGAGATAAGAAAGGTCTGGTAGCCTTGAGGGGATCAAAATGAGATGAGATTGGTGTGATGTCATGAAGGGTAAAAAAGAGGGTGTGATGATGTGAAGATATGACAGGATGAGGAGGTGACAATGTAAAGGGTTGAAGTAGTTATATGATTAGGGAAAAGTATAAGTTTGTAATAATGTAATACATTACTTGCAATAGATTAGTTTCTAACACTGAGCACAAATGGTGAGCTCAATATCCACATCCTAGAAAGTTGAATCCATGTGCCAGGTGCCTTATCAGGCTGCAGTAGGTGCACTAATGTATCTAGCCACCACCACTTACTCAGATATCACTCATACTGTTGGTGTTCTGGCCAGATTCAACTCCAATCATGGTTTAACTCATTGGTTGGCTGTTAAGCACTTATTGCACTATCTAAAAGGCACTAGTGACTACTCTATCACATATGCATCTGATCCATCATTCTTAAAGCCATTCCTATTCCTAGCCTTTTCTGATGCAGATTATAGTGATTGCAAGGATTCTAAATGCTTCACTAGTGGCTATATTGTCAAGATTGATACTGGTGCAGTTTTTTGGTCTTCTAAGCTGTAAAGCATGGTTGCATTGTCTACTACTGAGGCAGAGTACATGGCAGCTGTTGAAGGTGAAAAGAAGATCAAATGGCTGCACAAACTGCTCTTAAAACTTAATCTTCCTGTCTCTGGTGCTTCTACTCTCTATATGGACAACCAGTCTGCAATTTCTATGGTGAAAAACCCAGAGCATTATGGTAGGATGAAGCAGCTGGACTTGTGCTACTTCTGGCTAAGAGATGCAGTAGAGGACAAGGCAATTTCTCCACATTTTGTGTCTACAAAGGACCAAGCTACTGATCTGCTTATCAAAAGCTTATTCAAACTCAAGGTGGCACATTTCTGCTCACTTATAGGACTTGGCCAGCCAGGGGGGAGTCAGTGACTTGCAGAACTGCAGAGTCAGAAGAGAGTGTTAGTATTGGTGCCCTTGTACCTCTTATATTGTTTATTTCACATTCATTGTGCTTTTCACACTTATAGTGCTCTTAGCATTCACTGTGAGTGTATTTCAGCTGATTGAGCTGTGTTTTGTGTTGTATCTGTTTGTTTGTAGTGTTTACCCTTTGTATATGCTCAGTGTCACTTTTTCCCTTAGTTTCTGATACTGAGCACAAATGGTGAGCTCAATAGAATCTAAAACACCATGGTAGGATAAAGCAGCTAGACCTTTGCTATTACTGGCTAAGGGATGCTGTTGAAGACAAGGCCATTTCTCTGCAATTTGTGTCCACTGAGCATTAAACTGCTGATCTATTAACAAAGGTGCTGTCTAAGCTCAAAGTAGTGCATTTTTGCAAACTACTGGAACTTGGTATATTAAGGGGGAGCTAGTAACCTGCAAGAGGTGTGTAGTCAGAGAGGAGTGTTGATAAATGTGCCTTTGCACTTTTTTCTTTATATTTTGACATAGTGTTACTGTTCAGTTGTAAAATGCTACCAAACTGGGATTTGAACTCAGAACCTCCTGAATTTCAACTAGGTGCTCTACCACTGAGCTATATGGTCAAGATTCATAGTGTCAACATTACATTGGTATTGTAATGCTGCAGGAGATGTCTGCTCATAGGTGTAATAACCTATCTATAATACTCTTAAAAGTCTAATAGTCTCAGCACCCTACTAGGTCTTATGTACAAGGACTGCCTATTTTGAGTGGCTTACTAAGACATGCCTAAGATTACAGTATAGCCAACAGTTACAATACTACTACCATTCTTTCATTCTTTGTGCTAATAAGTACTTGGCTTCTATTTAGAGTGATATAATGTTGTGTTGAACTGTTTACAGGCATTTACATATATATATATGTGCTGAGTGTTAATTATTCTTTAGTTTCTAACACTCAGCACTAGGTCTGTCATATTGTACACACTCAATTCACTTAGTTTCTGACACTTAGCACTAGCTGCAGTTATTCCAAACTAAATAGCTTATAACCTATTAAGCTTACCACTTGTGCTTAGTATCAGAAACTATTCTATTGTGAGCAATATACCACATACCTTGTGCTCAGTGTCAGAAACTAAGGAAAAAGCAAGATTGAGCACACACAAAGGGTAAACACTACAAACAAACAGACACAACACAAAACACAGCTAAATCAGCTAGAATGTGCTCACAGTGAATGCTGAGAGTGCTATAAGTGACAAAAGAGCATTGAATGCAAAATAAACAATATAAAAGGTGTAAGGGCACCAATACTAACATAACATGCTGTTTAGATGGTTTGGGGATGAGTTTCCAAGTCCTATTGCTTTGGTGTGCTCCTAGTTCCTTCAAGGCTGCTTGATACCATTTGTCCACATCAGGGCAGTGCATGGCTTCAGCAAAAGTCACTGGCTCTGCAGAAATCACACTAAACATGGCCAATTCATTTTCACTACTCTCAGAGTCATCAGAATCAACAATTTGGGCAGGAGAGAGTCTCCACCACTCTCTAGGCTTGTTTCTGGCATGTTTAGGCAGTCTAGCACCTATTCCAACTGGAGAGGCAGGTCTTTAAGGTGGTTCAGCATTCAATGGCATAATATGACCATCAAAGAGAGCTTTTGAAGCAGCTATAGGCTTTATATCTTCCCTCTGATCCAGAGAGTTCTTAGAATTGCTATCTGAGTCAAAATTGGTTCCAAAGTAGTGTTGAGATGATTCTGGAGCAGCCAGAGGTGAGCAGATAGTGTTAGGTTCTGTTGAATGAGTGAGGAATGCAGTGGTGTATCTTTTGGCCAGTAGAAAGTATCTTTTATTGACATTAGCCCTCTCTGAGATAACTATGTGCTTTGAGATGGGATTATAGAACTTCCAGCTCTTGTAGCCTTTAGAATAACCTATAAAGATGCACTTCTCCATATGGGACTTCAGTGGTTGCCTCTTGTCCTTCTAGACATGCATATAAGCAGTGTAGCCCCAAATGTAGAGGTGAGATACATCTGGCTTCCTTTTATGCCACAGTTCATAAGGCATCACATTCTAGAGGGCATCAGTGGAACATCTGTTCCAAACATGAACAAAATAGGCCAGTGCTTTGCCTCAGAAAGCAGGGGGCAGTCCAGACTCATCTAGCAGAGCTGTAATGCACTCAAAGAGCACTCTATTAGCCTATTCTGCAACTCCATTCTGTTGAGGCCTATTCCTGACTGTGTGCTGATGCAAAATGCCACACTAAGAGGTAAAATCAAGAAAAGACTTGCTTATGTACTTGTTAGTAATGTGCCATTGCACCTCTCTCTTTATATTTTGACATAGTATTACAACACTACTACCATTCTTTTCTTCTTTGTGCTGATAAGCACTTGCCTTCTATTCAGGACAATATGAGTTGTGTTGAACTATTTACAGGCATTTACATATATATATGTGTGCTAAGTGTCAATTGTTTCTTAGTTTCTAACACTTAACACTAGGTTTGTTATACTGTACATACTTAATCCATTAGTTTTTAACACTCAGCACTAGCTGTGGTTATTCCAAACTCAATAGGTTATGAGCTCTGTGCTGTAGAGCTTTTTTGCAAGCCCTAGTTGCTGTACTCTTTTCTCTGTGCCAAATTTTTGCCTTTTTGTTTGATCTTAGCCACTGGTGCTGCCTTGTGTCAATAACTCACCCCTATCACCCTCCACTCCTTTGCAACACCCCTCTATTGCTTCCTATTGCCACAGAATGACTTCTAAGGCATATCCACTCTCTAGCACCTCTGGCAAATGCAAATGTGCTCCTGATACTTCATGCTGGTTTTGTCAGTATCCTAGCCACTGTGAACACCAGTGCAGAAGCCTGCAGAATGCTAAAGCACACCACATGTCTCAAAATAGGCCCAAGAAGCTCAAGAAGCCCAAGAAGCACACTTAGAGATCTGGAAATGCTAAAATCACTCATGCACCACCAACTCAATTTCTAAACTCTTCCACCATTGCTTCTACCTCTCAGAATACTCTTCAGGCCATAGAATTTACTGGGAACACCTCATTGTGCATCCAGGACCCATCTGACACTCTCTACCCACTTCTTTTATTTGCCAGCTCAGATTGGATTGCAGACACTGATGTCACATCCCATATAACTCCCCACAGACACTAACTGTGCAATTATACTCCAAAGCACATTCCAATCAAGCTAGCTGATGATAAGGTCATCTACTTGACTGGTGTGGGATCTGTGGTGTTTTCTCCAGTTGTAGAAGGCAGAAAGTTGTGAAATCTTGAGTTTACAGGTGTTCTGCATGTCCCAGACTTGTGCTCCAACCTCTTGTCAGTCCTGCATCTCTTCTACCAAAAGGGATTCACATGAACATCAACAATGTGTGCATGAGCTTTGAAAGACCTGCTGGCAACCCCTTGTTTGTGACAAGAATTAGAAACCAGAATTATGCATTTCTGGATGGTAAAACTATCTCTTTGGCTAAGTATGCATCTGCTGTCACCATCACTCCTCCAGATCTCAACCTCTGGCATAGAAGACTAGCCTATCATAATCTGGCTGATGTGAAAATCATACTAAATTGCTCTCTGGTAACTAGTATGACTCTAAATTCGAAATCTAAGCCTGACCTTATCTGTGAGCCATGTTTAGCTGGCAAAATACACTCAAATATCTTTCATATCTCTGAATGGTGGACTTCCCAACCTCTAGAACTCATGCACACTAATATATACTATGTTAGCCATTCTACATTTTCTAAATTCAAATATTGGGTGACTTTTATCAATGATTACTTTAGATTGCACTTTGTGATGCCTCTCAAGGCTAAGTCTAATGTTTTTGAAGCCTTCAAGACATTCAAGGCCTTTGCAAAGAATCAAAGCAACTGCAAAATCAAGATCTTGCACAACAACAAGGAAGGGAAGTACATAAGCAATTCTTTCCTCAACTTTACCTCTTAGTGTGGCATTCTGTGCCAGCACATAGTTAGAAATAGGCCTCAACAGAATGGAGTTGCAGGAAGGGCTAATAGAGTGCTTTCTGAGTGCATTATAGTTATGCTGGATGAGTCTGAACTGCCCCCTGCTTTCTGAGGTAAAGCACTGGCCTGTTGAGTTAATGTTTGAAACAAATGTCCCACTAATTCCCTCCAGAATGCAATGCCTTATGAACTCTGGCATAGAAGGAAGCCAGATGTATTTCATCCACACATTTAAAGTTGTACTGCTTATGTGCATGTTCAAAAGGACAAGAGGCAACCACTGGAGTCCCACATAGAGAAGTGTGTCTTTATAGGTTATCCTGAGGACTATAAGGGCTGAAAGTTCTACAATCCTACCTCAAAGCACACAATAATCTTAGAAAGAGCTGATTTTGACAAAAAGTACTTTTCACTGGCCAAAAGACACACCACTACATCGCCTACTTCTTCAAAAGAATATTGAGCTCACCACTTGTGCTTAGTGTCAGAAACTAATTTATTGTAAGTAATGTATCACATATCTTATGCTCAGTATTAGAAACTAAGGGAAAATGTTACATTGAGCATACACAAATGGTAAACACTACAAACAAATAGACACAACACAAAACACAGCTGAATCAGCTGAAATGTGCTCACAATGAATGCTGAAAGTGCTATAAGTGTGAAAATGGCAATAAATGCAAAATAAACAATATAAGGGGTGTAAGAGCATCAATACTAACACTTCCCCCTAACTCTGCACCTCTGCAACTCACTGACTCCCCCCTGGCTGGCCAAGTCCTATAAGTGAGCAAAGATGTGCAACCTTTGGTTTAAATAGGCTCTTGGTAAGCAGATTAGCTGCTTGATTCTCTGTAAATACAAAATATGGAGAAATCACCTTGTTCTCCTCTGCATTTCTTAGCCAGAAGTGGCACAAGTCTAGCTGCTTTATTCTACCATAATGCTCTGGGTTTTTTATCACAGAAATTGCAGACTAATTGTCTATATAGAGAGTAGAAGCACCAGAAAAAGGGAGATTGAGTTTTAAGAGCAGTTTGTGCAACCATTTGATTTTCTTTCCACCTTCAACAGCTGCCATGTACTCTGCCTTAGTAGTTGACAGTGCAACCACACTTTGTAGCTTAAAAAATCAAGAAACCTGTTAAACTCAGGCAAACATGCTTTAAAGAAAACTTCAGAGGTCCAGAATTGAGAGGGTCAGATGGGACTTGGCTTCACTTTATGTGATGTGCCCTTGTATAGAATCCAGTGTCCCGAATTTACAGAGGGTTGAAGGTTGGAGGGGTTGGTGTAGTGAGAAGTCAATCTACAACTTTAGAGGATGAGTGGGGAGAAAGTTAAGTTAAGTTGATTTTAGACTAAGGTGTACAAAATATGACTATGGAGTTTATATATGGAGGGACTCAGATGACTAAGTCCAGAGTCAGGTCATACTATGTATTGGAGGGGTCAGAGGTAAGACTATGCTAGAGCATAGCCTCGGAGCTATGCTTTTAAGTAAGTACTGGTATTGAAGTTTTAACTAAGTGAGGAATGGAACATAAGGTAGGAGTAATGTAAGAGAACGTAAGAGAACAGAGTCAAAAAGAATTACTAAATACAAGTCCAAAGCAGAGTAAGTACAGAAGAGATGGAGGAAAATGGACTAGAGATATAACGGAGATGATATGAAAATACCAGAGTTGACTTGAAACACAGTATATGACAGTATCCCCCTCTTAGACCTGAACCCTTGAAGGCCACTGAAGATCACATGACTCCATTGATTGCAGAGTTTGAAAGATTGAGTGGTGAAGTGAAATGTCAGCTGCATGATATAAAGTTCAGATGGTCCAGCAACAATTTCTCATAGTTGAACCACTATATTCGAGTACTCAGACATCAATATGTGGAACAATGAGTGGCTGGTGGAGTGTGTTAATAACAGCGATGTGTTGTGAGAGGTGAAGGCAGCAGAATAGAGGCAGCATGTGAAGGTGAGGAGAAAGAAGGAGAAGCAGAGGAAGGCAGAGGAGGCTGCTAAGAAGTGAGTAAAAAAGGATGCAAAGCATTGAGCAGAGGCTGAGGTGGCAGCAAAGAAGAGGGTGAGCCCACCACATTGCAAATGGGTGGCACTAACAGAGTGTAGATAGAGCAGGTGGCAGTGGAGCAAGGCTTCAGCAAGGAAAAGGGGAAGGAGCAGGCAGAGGTAGCTTTGGAGTGTCAGAGGTATAGGGATCATGGGTTGGAGTGTACTCTGGAGCCAGGGAAGTCCATGTCATGCATGGAGTATCAAAGAGTTAAGGCACAGTGTGAGCAACCAGGAGAAAAAAAGATGGAAATAAGGAAAAAGTAAAAGGTGGTCAACAGAAATGCATCAGACATGTCAGAGGACCTGTCCAAAGGAATACACAATGTAGAGATCCCATAAACAATCACCTTTAATGTAGCCTTCTTTATTCTCATCAAGTATAATGAGATCCAGGCTTCTCCAGATATTAAAGATGGAAGTCTGAAATAAGCTCTGAGGCATGGTCTAACTCTGTTGTGAGTAACCACAAGGTTTCTTTATTAGTACCTTTGTACTCAGACCAATGAACCAGGTACAGGAGCTTGCAGTTCTTTCTTCAATGATCTACCTTTGAATTTAAATTCTCTGAGATTTCATATTCTAGTTTGCCATCTACTTCAACTGGGGGTGGGAGTGATTGTGTGTGATTGGGGATGTTGTTTGCATGAATGGGTTCTAATTGGAAGACATAAAAGACTGGATGTACAGACTTTATGCTCTCTGGGAGATGAAGGGTGAAGAAGAGTGCACCTACTTGTGCAATGATATCAAAGGGTCCTAGATTCTTTTCTGAGAGTTTTTTGGAGGGATGTGTAGTACTGAAGTACTTGGCCTTGACAAAAACCTGATCACCAACTTTGAAGTTCAGTAGAGGAGTTCGTTTAGTGTCTGCAGGACCTTGATAACATTGCTGGGCTAGAGCTATCTCTTTATGGAGGAGTTGGTGAAGGGAGTTGAGGTTGACAGAGTACTCTTGGGCTCGGGCAGAGGTTAGGTTTTGCTCAGGATGTACAGCAATGTTGGGGTGATAACCCTTGTTAGCAAAGAATGGAGACACACCAGTGGTGGCATTTAGAGCATTGTTGTACACAAACTCCATAAGGGGCAGGAGTTTAGACCAGTTGTCTTGCTGGTAGTTACAATAGATGTGAAGGTACTGCTCCAAAGTCTGGTTTATTTGTTCTGTTTGGCCATTGCCCTCTGAGTGATAACTGGAGGTGAAGTGGAGACAGATGTCAAGGGCTTTTCCTAGTGAGCAGAAGAAGTGGGAGATGAACTCTGAGCCTCAGTTAGAGGTGATGTGAGAGAGAACTCTGTGCTTTGAAAAGATATGGAGGAGAAAGAGTTTGGCTAACTCTGGAAACATCACCTTATTGTTGGTTGGGACAAAGATATATTGTTTGGACAGTCTATCCACAACAACAAGAATTGCGGTGTGACTGGAGGACAAAGGTAGTTGCTCTATGAAGTCCATGGAGATTGAGTTCCATGGCTTCTCAGGGATTGAGAGTTGCTTGAGTAGCCCATAGGGCTTGTATCTTGGTACCTTGGCTTGAGCACAAATTGTATAGGACACAATGTATCCTTTTATAAAGGTCCAAATGCCTGGCCAGATGTATTCTTGGTGAATAAGCTCTAGTGTTTGATTTTGCCCAAAATGACCAGAAAGCAGATGGTTATGTTTGTACCAGAGGATGCAGAGGTGGAGGTCATTGATGTTGGGAACATAAATGTGTTTGTCCAGGCATAAGAAGCCATCAGGGTCAATAGACCAATAAGAGTTGAGGAATTCTGAGGAGGACATGTGAAGGGATGAGATAGAGTTAGAGTAGAGAGTAGAGAGAATGTTGTTGTGTAGAGACTTAATGTTGAATAGTGAGCTAGCCCAGAGGACTGAAGCTGCTAAACATGATGTCCTGAGGAACAACACAAGTTGCTCTTGAGTGAAGATGGGGTGGAAATTCTGGGGATTGATAAGAGTGTAATTCCTATCCCCCTCTTTAGAATAGATGTCCCAGCATCTAGTAAAGGAATCAGGCTTTGCATCTAACTTCCCAGGATGGAAATGGACTACCATATTGAACTGCAAGAGGAACTCCAACCACCAGGCTTGGTGCTGAGTGAGGAGCTTGGAGGTGGCAAAATACTCTAAGTTTTTGTAGTCAGTTACAATATCAACTGGGGTTTCAGAGCCCTCAAGGTAATGCTGCCAAGTCCGAAAGGACTTAAAGATGGCTAACAATTCCTTGTCATAGGTGTCATAGTTTAGCTCTGAAGTGGAGAGGATGCAAGAAAAGAAAGCTATCAGGTGAACTTCATCATCTGAGTAGTGGAGAGAAAGGATGCCTACAATGGCATAATTGGAGGCATTTGTCTCAATGATTAGTGGGGTGTTGGGGACCCAGTGGGTAAGGATAGGAGCAGAGGTGAAGGTGTTCTTAAAATGCTGGAAAGTGGAGCAGCAGGCTTCATTAAAGTTTCATAGAGTACCCTTGTGTATGAGGCAAGTAAGCAGAACAACAAGCCCAGAGTAATTGGTGATGAAGCACCAATAGAAGTTAGCAAATCTGAGAAAAGACTGAATGTCTTGGACCTTACAAGGCTCAGGCCAATTTATGATAGCCTTTACCTTATCAGGGGACATAGTAAGTCTGGATGAAGATAACTGGTATCCAAGATACTCAGTTAAGTCAGTATGGAACTCACATTTCTTAGGCTTTGCATAAAGTCCATGCTTTTGGAGATGCCAGAGAACTTCCTGGACATACTCTTTGTGTTTTGCATGATCCTTAGAAAAAATAAGGATGTTGTTAAGATACATGATAATGGAGATGTCAAAGAGATTAGCAAAGATTGAATTTATGAACTGCTGGAATGCTGCAGGAGTATTGATGAGATCAAATGGCATGACAAGCCATTCATATAACCCATAGCATGTGCAGAAGGAGGTCTTCCATTCATCTCTGTTGGCAATGCAGACCAGATGGTATATATGTCAGAGATTAAGCTTCGTATATATGTGGGCATGGCTTGGGGCATCAAGAAGGTTGGAGATGCAAGGGAGTGGGTAGCAGTCCTTCTTCATGATCTTGTTGAGTCTGTGGAAATCTACACAAAGGCAGAGGGAGCTATCCTTCTTGTGAACAAAAAGGATAGGAGCAGCATAAGCAAAGGAAAATGGGCAGATGAAGCCATTAGCAAGGTGTTCATTGAGGAACATCCAAAGAGACTCAAGCTTGAAGGTGGAGAGGGAATAGGTAGTACCTATCGAAAAAGAAGCTCCTTTTTCCAAGTTGATTTTTAGGTCAAAGTTGCAGTGTGAAGCAAGCTGGGATGCTTTGCTTTTACTGAATACATTGGCAAAATTGTGATATTCTAAGGAAACTCTAGAGAGATCAACTGGTTTGGAGGTGATGGAGGTAGAGTGGAGGTCACTCTCAGGTGGGTGGAGCATCATTGCAAATTGCACTAAGCTCTAAAGGTGACATGCCAGTGCAAAGGGAGGTGCACTAATGAGTGCAATATGTGGAGCCTTGCATTCAGAGAAACTTGGTGTATTGAAGGAGACAGGGTCAGCTGGAGGAGAGATGTCCATAGACTATGGAGTTGAGCTTGAGGTTACTGGCATAGGTGGTTCTAATACTTGGAATGAAATACTACTTGAAACCCAGTCAATCAATGAATTGAAGTGGGTCAGCCAGTTGTGTTCTAGAACAATTGAACATGAGCTATCCAATGGAGTGACATAAAATGTCATCGGAGTGATATCATCAGAGGGAAAGTAAATGGAAAGGTTGAGAGCTTGAGTGATGGTGGAGTTCAAGATTCTGTTGAACAAATGGAGTAAGAGTAGAGAGTAGAGTAGATGGAAAGTTCATATTTATTGACAAATGTGATATCTATAAAACAATCAGAGGAGCCAGAGTTTATCAATACTGGAAAAGGTGGAATGTCATATGTTATAAGAGAAATAGATGGCATAAGAAATCTGGGGTCTGAAAGAGTGAACATGTTGAAATAGAGCCCAATTGATGCACAGATGGGTTTAACACAACCTCCAGCCTGTGCAGAGTTATAGAGGTTGTGGACTATTTTTTTATCTCAGAGGAGGCCTTCGGTTTTGCTTCCAGAGTCTTGGTTGTGTAGCCTTTGGCTGCATAAGAGATTGATTTTGTGCACTTCTTGGCCTGATGTCCTGCTTGGCCACAAAACATGCAGAGGTTGTTGTTGAAGTGGCATTTATGCTCAGCCACTGTAAGCTTGCCATCCTTGCCTAGCTTGAATAATAAGTCTGGCTTGGGGGGAGCAGAGGCTCCAAAGGTGGTGGAAGCCTTGTTGAACTTTTCTTTGGACTCCTTAGAGGAGCCAGAGATGGAGGTGTCAGAGTTGGGAGATTTGTTGAACACTTTAGAGGGGTTGCCAGTGGGTTTTGCCTGCTGGCTAATCTTCAACTTGTGTTCCCAATAATGGGTGTTAATGAAGTGGATGAGTTGGCAAAGTTCAGAGAGTGTGTGTTATATACCATTTTTCAAGTCAACTCCAGTACCTCCATACCACCTCTGTTATACCTCCAGTCTGTTCTCCTCCATCTCTCCTGTACTTACTCCATTTCAGACTTGTACTT
>JBBPKD010001077.1:0-11957 GCA_038089075.1 Singerocomus inundabilis
GTTCTATAAGCAAGAGGACGGCACTGCTTAGCTAGAGCCCAAGGGTTGCGATGTGGTCTTGGTATCAATATGGGACTTAATAGGGGTTTGCTGAGGAACATAGGACTTGGGGACAAGGAATGAAGCAAACGACTACATTGCTGATGTGGGGTACGAAGTACAATGTGCAGGGATACACAAGGGAACAGAGTTGGTGGCAAGGAGGCCACTATACAAAGGTAGGACAAAGTTAAGGTAGGAGATACTATGGGTTCAGGTATAAGTACATGCAGGAAGAGTGCACAGACCATGTACAGGGTACAGGGAATGGGCATAGGACTATCCATAAGTATGGTAATACATACAATGGGTCTAGGGGGTGCCGTCACAGACAGGGGGCAAAGGAGATGGTCAGGAAGCTGTTGACTGAGTAAGGTGAATATCAAATGATCAAGGCAATGAGGTGAAGGTGACTCATCAGGGTATGGAAGTGAAGAGCAGAAGGAAGAAGCCCTAATAGTTATTAACGGGGTTCACCAGATAGGTGACAAGGAATGACTCAAGGAAGGCCTAGAGGCGAGACTAGGAGACACAAGACACAAGGCACATGATAAGCATGTGATGAGAGTTGAGCTGGTCTTGTAGGCATCAGGAGATGAGGTCACATGGAGGGCACATGATGGGGAGTCTTGCAGAGTGCACATAATGAGTGCAAGTTGTAGGCCAAGGTCTAGCTAGAATGGCTAGCAGAGGATGAGCTATGCAGTTAGGCAAGCACAGAGTGAGTCAATGGGAAGTCATGAAAGTTTAGACGAGAGGATGAGTCTAGAGGTTGGTGGTGGAGAGGATCACATGAGATCAGGTGATCAGGAGTAAGCAGTGAGGTACATGAGCGAGCCTAGAGGGAGCTAGGAAGCAAGTGTAGTGAGTGTAGCAAGGAAAAAGAGTAGGGGACGAATTGTAACAGATGGTAGGGAAAATGGGAGAGTTTTGGTAACCAGCATGGGAGACAGTGGTGTAGGGGATCTAGGGATACTCGCCTGGTGTTGAAGAGCATGTGCTAGCAAGAGAGCTAGGCATTGACTAGGGGAGTCTGGGACATAAATGTCCTAATCACTCTCTTCTGACAGGGAGTCTTCTCTGGTGGATGAAGTGGGTTGGGGGCATTGTCTAGCATTCCTGGGACTTTGCCAGGTGGGGCTGCTGCAGTTGCTAGGGAGTGTGATGATGATGGGGGTGCAGACTAGCTGGTACTAGCTGCTGTTGAGAGCTTAGTTCTTTTGTTATGCTTGGCCTGTTGAACTGGCACTATTTAGCTGCCATTCACTAGCTACACTTATGTAGAATTACATTGTAGCAAAGGCCCCTATTGGCCGCTTTAGCAAGATTAGATAAGGCACTACTATACAGTATATTAGATAACCTTATCTCACACCCTCCTGTATATAGAGCTTCTAGCTCTACATTACTATACAGAGACAATCAGAGACAAATAGAGTGGTTTACTATGTCTCCACCACCTAGTAGAGCCTGAGAGGTTCCTCCTCTGCTTCACCCTAGTGGCTGCCCACCTCGGTTCAACATGGCCCTGGTGGGGACAAGCATAGCCCTTGCAAGAATGAAGTGAGTCTCCTATGTGACTCAGGGGTGTACCAAGGTTCCCTTAGATGAAGGGAAGGACTGAGGAGCCTTGCTTGTGGGTAACAAGAGACTTAGGACTGAGGGGAGACTTAGGGGACCTTGATCTAGCCAGCAAACTAATGTTGCAAACACTAGATAAAACAAGGGAGAACTAAGCTAAGGTATCATATGTAAAGTGCCAGCTTTATATACATATCCTGACTGTGCACAGACCATTATGTAGGGTAGGTGCAGGAAAGGACAGTACCTCAGTAACAAATAGGAGACAGATGTCAAGGGTTGAGGATGATAGCTGTCAAGGTGAAATGCATAGCAGCTGTCAAGATAAAATGACAGCTGTCAATCAAAAGAAGAGAAGAAGGAAACAATAAAAGTGTCAATCAAAGAACCATGCTGTGCATAGAGATGAAAGTCTAAAGAAAAAGCACAGTTTAGATGTGAAAGGAGGCAAAGCCCAGGTCAACACTGGAAGAGTGGAGATGAATAGAAAGAGGGGAAAAAGGCATAGAGAAGCATATAGGTAGGAGTTGTAACACCATTACTGATCAATCAGTACAATCACTCATGACCCTACAGAACCCTTGATGGGATCTCTGCCATGATCATCCCCTTGATTTTTCACACTTTGTGATTGATCTTCCATTTCTTTATTCTTGCTTTGCCCTTCCATTCTGATCTTCTCAGAGCAAGCCTTACCTTTACCTCAAGATTTGTCTAGCTGCAACTTCATGGACTTTACCCTATACCCTACATAGCCTACAATAATTACCATATACCCTAGATCCTCCTGTAACCATATATAAGGGGTTGTGAGTTGGCTGGTGTCCCCCCAGCCTAATCCACTTTTCACCTCTCCTATCCTGCCTTAATTAGTGGCCTAGTAAAGTACTCTACAAGTAGCAGATGGTTATTTACCTGCCTGCCAGCAATGGTGCCCAGGAGTAAGACTATCCAGAGATAAAGCCTCCCTCCCTCCATCCTCCAGTCCAGCCAGCAAATTCAAGCTTGTATTTTAGAAAGATCAAATCCCAGATTAATGTTATGATATAGGAATAATACATAGAATTCCCATGAATATATTTTTCCCTGATCATGTGACCACTCCAACCCTTCACATCATCATGCCCTCCCTGTCATGTCTTCACACCATCACATCTCTTCACTCCTTCACAACATCACATCAATCACCCCTAACCCTCAATCATATCTATAGGCTATTATGCCTCCTTCATACCCACCTTCCCTGATCAATTGGTCATAACCCTGCAAGATCCTAGATGGATCTCTGCCACAATCCCTTCCTTAATCAGTCACACCTTGTGATTATTCACCACTTCCATTCTTCTAGCATGAAATATACTTCTGATCTTCTTAACCTCATGCCTTAACTTGTGTTTCCCTCATGGACTTTACCCTATACCCTACATAGCCTTTCTTAATTACCATATACCCTAAATAATGTGCAGCTTGGTCTATGCACTCTTGTAACCATATATAAGGGGTTATGAGATGGCTGGTGTCCCCCCAGCCTAATCCACTTGTTACCTCTCCTATCCTGCCTGCAAAGGTGGCCTAGTGAAGTATCCTCTATACAAGTAGTCAATGGTTATTCGCCTGCCCACCAGCAATGGTGCTCAGGAGTGAGACTATCTGGAGATCTGTTATGGTACAGAGATTGCACTTACACTTTCTCTATGAATACACCTTTCCTGATCACATGACCTCTCTGACCCTTCACATCTTCACACCTTCACCCTGTCACATCTTCACATCATCACATCCTCACCCTTCACCTCTTCATGATCTCACCAATCTCTTATCTCTAATCACCTCAAGGCCTACATGCCTTCCTCATATCCGCCTCCTTTAATCGATTGGTCATGACCCTGCAGAATTGTTGATCGATCTCTGCCATGATCATCCTCCCAGATCATCACATCTTGATGATGATCTTCCATTCCCCTCTTCTACCATGAGCCTCACCGCTGCCTCACGGACTATTACATTACAACCCTTTACCCATTAATTACCATATACCCTAGACAACATCACAGCTTGGTCTGTGCACAATCCTGTAACATATATAAGGGGTTGTGAATTGGCTGGTGTCCCCCCAGCCTAATCCACTTGTTAACCTCCTACCCTGCCTAGCGATAGGTGGCCTAGTGAGTGCTCTGTCAAGTAGCTGGTTGACTATTTGCCTACCCGCCAGCAATGGTGCCTAGGAGTGAGGTCCCTGGAGATGAAGCCAACCCCCACTCCCCTTATATTAGCCAGCCAGAAGACCAGCTCACATCCCAGTGAAGACTAGATCCCAAGATCTTCCAGTGCATACTACATTCATTGATATTATTTAACAAGAGATTCCAGAGGTGGCACTGTGCCATACTGGGTGGTTCCCACCAGATAGCCATGCGATTACCCAAGGGCTCCATTAGCCCGACTACAATTATGCTTGCAGATAGCTGCATGTATTAGGATGAAGACAGAGACTAGCTGCAAGAGTGCTACATCTACTATAGCAATGCAATAGTTTGCTAGGAGTTCTTAGGTGGAAGCTAGATACCGCTGTCAGCCCTATCCTTAACACCAACACCCCCATTACCTGCTGTCCAGCACTTCTTAACCCGACATTATGGTTTAGCCCCATAGAGAAGATACCAGGTCGCCCGACAGGACCACAGAAGATGGTTAAAGGCAGTGTAGCTCCCTTGCATCCGCAACAAGATCAAGCCAACCCCTCACTCCTTCAGTCCAGCCAGTCCAACTTGTATCTCAGGAAAATTCAATCCCAGATCAACCAGTATGCAATTCAGTCATTACACATTTACTAATTTATTCCAGAGCCTATGTGGCTAGGGTGGCACCCTGTTACACCGGGCCTGGGTAGAATTGGGTGTAGACCTTGCTAGAACTCTCCTGGGGTTTCAGGATGAGGGAGAAGACAATGAGGGCTTCTACTAAGTTGTTAGCAAGTGAACTTAGTGGCTCTACTTATCTAGAGCCCAAGGGAACTCTGAAATGACCTCTAAGTTGATAGAGGCATTGGCTGGGACTTGTTAGCCAACTGGGATGCTAGCAGACTGGGAGGATAGCAAGCAAATACATTGCAAGCTATGGAACAGAGTACAATGTGCACCAACTGTACACAAGAGAGCCTGTCTAGGTGCAATGCCAAGGTACTAGGATATAGAGTTTAGTATGAAGGTAGAACAAAGCTAAGGTACAAGTATGTGTAACTCTAGCTTAAGTATGCAAGTGAATGATGCACAGACCATGGACAGGTTCAGAGGATGGGCAAAGGGAATACTGTATATAGGGTGAAATGTACAGTGGGTCTAGGGGCTGCTGTCATGGACAGGAGGCAAAGGAAACAGCAGGAAGGCTGTTGACTGAGTAAGAACAATGTCAAATAAATGGAATGGTGGATCAAAGGGAACTCATCAGGGTATGGAAGCGAAGAGCAGAAGGAGGAAGCCCTGATAGTATCAGTGGAGTTCACCAGATAGGTAATGAGAAATGACTTGAGTGAGGCCTAGGGGCAAGACTATGAGATGCAAAACACAAGGCATGTGATGGGCATGTAACAAGGGGTTAAGCTAGTCTTGTGAGTGTCCAGGGGATCAAGGCATGTGAGGGGCATGTGACAAGGAAGTCTGTGGGTGCACAATGATGGTGCAGGAGTGTAGGCAAGGACCTAGTTGGAGAGAACTAGAAAGATGAGGACTATGCAGTTAGGAGGCATAGGATGAGTCAAAGGAAAGTCACAAGGTCACTGAACAAGTGAGCATATCCAGGGGCTGGTGGTGGGAAGGTCATGTGATGGGTCACATGATCAGGAGTACTCTGAAGGTCATGTGAGCTTGCATGTGACAAGAGATGTTGGTGGTGAGATACACAAGTCTAGGAAGATGAGTATAGTGAGTGTAGCAAGGAAAAAGGTAGTCAGGGGATGAGTTATAACATATCCTCAGAATCAGCTAAGACAAGGTGGTTCCTTCCAGTTCACCATGCAATCACTCAAGTGCCAGACTCCTCACCTCAAGGCACATTCACAATTATGCTGGTTGCATAGGCACCAGTATTAGGAGGAAGATAGAGTATCATTGCAAGAGTATGGTACTACTATAGCAGTGCAACAGTCTGCTAGGAGCTCTCATTATAGTGGGTCCCCCCATCATCAGTCCTTTCCTCTATCTCATATCCTCTTCCTGCTGTTTCAGCACTTTATTCCCCAACTTCTTAGATCAAGCCCTATAGAACACATGCCAGGTCACCTAATGGGTCAGGTAGTTGTTTAGGCAGTGTAGCTTCACTTGCACTCACAATACTTGGATTAGGCTAATTACCATCCCACAACCTGAAAAGGCCACATGTCCATCCACCTAGATGCTATAGCCTAGCCAGCCCTACCTAGAAGATTACCTAGACAATCATTCAAGATACCTGCCTATATCATAGCACCAAAACCTGACTTACATTACTGCTTATGCCAGTATCTGATAGCATGGCTGCAGAGCCATTAGAATACTTTTCTTTCAGACCATTGAGCCTTAGCTCCAGTTGACCACAATACTAGGAAGAAGATCCTGTCCTAGCCTTAGATGCCAACCTGGTGTCTACTATTCCTTGTCTCTCCCACATACCCCTCAATGCTTCTACTCTCCACACCTTCTACTCAATCCACATCAAGTTTCTTTCCTGCACAAGACAAAAAGTCAAGCCTAGTTTTTCAAAGATAGAAGTAGACAATGAAGTCCAATTAGAAACACCTTGATGAAGTTGGAACATGATATGGCAATGATACACCCTCTATTTCAGTGAAATTATGAAATCAAGCTCTAAAAGAAGATTGGATCAATCTAAAGCTTATTGTCACACAAGAAAAACAAAGCCCTCTATATTCTATAGATGAAGAAGAGTCAAATCAAATAGAGGTTGGTCTCTGCATCTGTATGATGAACCAGTTACAGGCATCAAATCACATCTTTGGAGATGGTGGTGATATCCAGTACCACTAGCACACTGTCTACTGGTTTGTCTCCAACATGCTTGCATTACCAATCAAGAACCTTAGTCACAACACTTACTATTGGAACAAGACTTTTGGTCATCAAGTGATCTGCCAGAGTGTTATAGAAAGATGTGTGGCTTCAGATCTAAAATAAGGAGTGCTTAATTCTCTGATTCAAGTTAAGTTCCAACAAGAAGTTTCTAGTGCTAACAAGTTCTGGTAGCAACAGTGGAAACTATTTGCCAACCTCTGTTGCGACTGCAAAGGAGCTACACTGCCTCAACTATCTCCATGGTCCTGTTGGGCAACCTGGCATCGTTCTATGGGGCTTGACCTAGGATGAAGACTTTCACATATGGCTATATCCAGGTTGCCACCCTTGTAAGCTGTTCTGGGTGCCACCCGTATCAAGGGTGCCGCTTCTAGTGCTACCACATGATCTTCTATGGCACTTCGGCTCATAGGACTGGCTGGAATAAGATAAGGCACAACAGTAGCGAGAACTTAACTGTGCTGCAGGTATAACATCGTCTTGACCGATGATGTGATCTTGAGTCACGTGGTTATCTTGTTATCTTGAATATACTGGATGACTAGGCCGTTTACGATGGCGTAGTTCTAGAACTGGTTAAATAAGAGATAAACGAGTGTAGTGCGTACTGCAAGTCTTGGGAGTATAACTTGACACGGTGTACGAGCTTGCTGGCTGGACTGGATGAGGTGGAGGTTGGCTTTATCTCCAGACAACCTCACTCCCGGGCACCATTGCTGGCAGGTAGGCGAATAGTCGTTGTCTACTCGTAGGATACTTCACTAGGCCACCTATTGCTAGGCAGGGTAGGAGAGGTAACAAGTGGATTAGGCTGGGGGGACACCAGCCAATTCACAACCCCTTATATATGGTACATGGAGGGTCTAGGGTATACGGACATTAATGTAGGCTATGTAGGGTATAGGGGAAAGTCCATGAGGTTGCAACTAGGCAAGCCTCGATGTAAAAGTAAGGCTACACCCTGAGAAGATCAGAATGGAAGGGTGGAGCTAGAATATGAAATGGGAGATCGATTACAAAGTGTGAAAGATCTGGGAGGATGATCGTGGCAGAGATCCATCTAGAATCTTGCAGGGTCATGACCAATCAGATCAGGAATGAGCAGTAAGGAGAAGGCAAGGTAGCCTGTAGGTGATGATCGAGTTTTAGGGGTGATCGGTGATGTCGTGAAAGTGTGAAGAGTGTGAAGATGTGAAGATGTGACAGGGGATGGCGTGATGATGTGAAGGGTCAGAAGGGTCATGTGATCAGGGAAAAAAGAATATTCATAGGATTCAATGGTAAAATCCCATATCATAATAACCTCACAGATTCTATTTAATGACATCTTTTCTTTTTCAACTTCCTCATTTGCACTCCCTTGTCAACAATCCCATTGATGACATCATCTTACCTGATATATCCCTCTACCCCTATCTCAGTCTCCATTCAGAGAAGACATTAAAAGCTTTACAAGTAAGGATGAAGAAGATGTACAAGAAAATTCTAGAGTTTTTCTTTTTAGATTCAAAAATAATGAAGATCTTTACCCCAAGTAGACTTAGCAGAAGCTTAGCTGATTCTCAAAATGCCTATGGAAAGCAGTGTTGAAAAGGTACCTGTGGAATCAAGAACCATAGCTTCAAAAAAGAGGGGATGAAGCAAAGCCCAAAGCAAAGTTGATGTTAGAAGGTCTAGTCAATCAAAGAGAAGAATCAAAGAACTCAAAGACAATCAAGTTTTCCTTTTTCATTAATGCTCAATGCACATAGAGTTTAAACATGGAACTCAAGCTTAAGATTGTGCCCCCATATTAGTTGTTATGAATCTGCTCAGACACTTGTATGATTCTCTCTCTTTTCTCATCTTATCTTATCTTTCAGATCATGTGATCATTTCACATCTTCACATCTTCACAAGATCACGTGATACTTTCACATCTTCACTATTTCACTCTTTCACATTTCACACCTTCACATGGCACCTGCATGTTCAGGGGCATGCTTCTTTTCCATTCTGCCACATCATGTATTGTATATGTGTTGTGCTTCTTACCATGCCCATCAGGCATGGCATACTTCTTTTTAATTTCTGTTTGCTTCTTTTCTTCTTTTTCATTTGATGAAAGCATTCCTTTAATTTCTGTCTACTTCTTTACTCATGCACAGCTTGGTCTGTGTGCATGTACCAGTAGTATATAAGAAACTGTGTTCTGGCTGTCATCCCTTAGCCTAATCTACTTGGATATTCACCTGCATAGGAGTAAGTCCATAAGGTTACCCTCTATTCATCCTCAACCAGTCCAGCCAGTATTCAAGAGCCCTACAGTGGTAGAGTCTTTATCCTCTGCCAAAGTAACCAGAAAAGCCAATATGCTATCATTCCAGTTGTTGTCTTCAGTGTTTCTCCCTTGCAATCACAACATTAGTGGTATCAAAAGCAAGAGATGTTTAGTGAAATGTTAAATTATCCTGGTGACATTATGTCCTCATCAAGTGCCTGGTTATGCACAGAAACTAAACCCAGTTCCTAAACATGAAGATAAACTGTTTACCCCTGTCTTCAATAAAGAAAGTCAAGATCTAATTATCCAGCATACAGTTATTCATCCTTTGTGAAGTGAGGCCTACAAAGGAAAAAAAAGGATCAAGATAATCTAAGAAGAAGACATGACTTGATACAGTCATTAAACAGATCTGACCATTCACATCATCATTAAACTTGGAATTTATATTCAAGATTCAGAAAGATTCAAGATCTAACAACTCAAAGCTGCTAGTTATTTGGTCTTTGTATAGTGAGGCTGCATTAAGAGTCAAGGATCAAGAATCAGAAGAATCAAGTTTATATTTGTCTTGGGGTAGATGTTAAAAACTTTCAGGTGGTTGTTCATGCAACAATCTTTAGTTCTTATCCAGAATAGAAATGGATTGACAATTGGCACAGTTATTAAACATCATTGTTCCAGAAAAGAACAGAAACTCTCTTACTTCTGAATATGAGTTTAAAAGATTTAGTTTTCTTTTTCTTTTCAGTTTCCTTTAGAAAAAGTCCAGATCAAGAATAGGATCAAAGTCTTCAAATATTATTTCAGTCTTGTGGGTTAGACCCACATAATAACAAGACTCTTGACTATTCAAGAAGCAAGCCAATCCTCAATTATGTTCTCAGTCTCTCCATCTCTCTAGAAAATTGATAAAGAAAATACAAAACAAAGAAGATACAAAAGAAATATATAAAAGTATAAACAAAGTTTAACTCAGCTCAGACATGAGGATAAATATGTTTTCTTGAAAAACTGATTGCAGTGATTACATCAAAGCTTTCTATGTAGTCTGCAATGACTATAAACTATGAAAAGTCTGTGATGACAGTAAACTAGAGAGTTGAAAGATTTTTAAAACTTTCTAGTCCAGTATGATGATAAACTGCCTAGAGTCCATAAAGACTATAAACTATCTTTCAATCAAGTTAACATGATCAAGTATCCAGCACATCCTCTATTACCACTTAAATCATTTCTAGATTTTTGATATTTCCCTATTTATCAAAGAAACTACCACTTTTCTTCTTGTGTCAAGATCAAGAAAAGGATTTACTCTCAAGAGGTTTAAAGATTCAAGACACTGGTTATTTGTCTGTCTCAGAAGTGAGGCCCCTGTCAAGAATTGGATCTAATCAAGAGACTAGTCTAGATCAAGATTATGACACTCTCTACTCCTCCTTGAATGGATTGCTGAAGCTGATTGGGAAGTAGTACCAGTCGACATCAAACTGGGAAGCCCATGATGAAGTATTAGGCAAGAAGTTCTATTCCTCAGAATTTAAAAGTATCCACCTTCTGTCTAGCTGGAGACTTTAAACTGAGCATATGTGTTATGCTTGGCCCAGGTAAGGATGAGCATAACCCTTGCAAGAACAATGATAAGTCTCCTATGTGACTCTGGGGCATACCAAGGTTCCCTTAGATGAAGGGGAGGACTGAGGAGCCTTGCTTATGGGTAGCAAGGGACTTAGGATTGAGGGGAAACTTAGGGGACCTTGATCTAGCCAGCAAACTAATGTTGCAAACACTAGGTAAGACAAGGGAGAACTAAGCTAAGGTATATGTAAAGTGCTGGCTTTATATATATATCCCAACTATGCATAGACCATTATGTAGGGTAGGTGCAAGAAAGGACATTATCTTGGTAATGAATAGGAGACAGGTGTCCAGTGAGACTAACAGCTGTCAAGATGAAATGCATAGCAGCTGTCAAGGCAAAATGATAGCTGTTGATCAAAGGAAAAAGAGGGGACAATAAGAGTGTTGATCAAGAAGCCATGCTGTGCATGGAAAAGAAGATCAGAAGATAAAGCACAGTTTAGGCATAGGAAAAGGCAGAGCCTGGGGTCGACACCGAAAGAATGGAGATGAATAGAAAAGAGAGGAAAGCATAGGTAAAGAAGAGCATATGGGTAGAAATGTAATATTACCCCCTCACTAGAGTAAGAGCTACCCAGTAAATCATTGTTTTTTGGCATCTAAAAGAAAAGCCCAAGCCTATGGGGGAGCCAGTGATATTGGCTATGATGGTGTCACCAAGGTCATTGAGGGTGTATTCATAGTCCCATCTGTAGTTAATGATGTCATCTCAGATGGGGGGGGAGTCATGACAATTTGAAAAGAAGGAGGAGGATTGAGGTGAACACCTCTGTGGTCTGCATCTCTAAGGCAGAGCAGGGACATGTGTTGTAAACTTATGAAATATCATGACCATTCTTTTCCCTGATCATGTGACCTTTCCATCCCTTCACATTTCATGCCTTCATCCTGTCACATGATTCACAATCTCATCTTATCTCTCTTCACCCCTTCATGACATCACACTGATCACCCCTAACCCTTGATCATTCACCTACAGGCATCCTTGCCTTCTTCATATCCGTCTCACCATTTGATCAGTACAATCACCCCTTATGACCCTGCAAGATCCTAGATGGATCTCTGCCATGATCACCTCCCAGATCTTTCACATTTTGTAATCGATCTTCCATTCTTTCCTTCTACCATGAGGCATGCTTCTGTACTTCTTAACCTCATGGCTTACCTTGGGTTTCCTTCGAGGCTCTGCCTCATGGACTTAACCCTTTACCTTAGTACTTCATACAGTAATACCCTATATCCTAGATACAGTCACAGCTTGGTCTGTGCATCCTCCTGTACCGTATATAAGGGGTTATGAGTTGGCTGGTATCCCCCCAGCCTAATCCACTTGTTACCTCTCCTACCCTGCCTTAGTTGGTGGCCTA
>JBBPKD010001078.1:0-11955 GCA_038089075.1 Singerocomus inundabilis
GCATAGACCCTGTTGTCTCTACCCTTCCCCTGTGCTGCCATGCAACCAACATATGTCCAGACCTCTGTAAGACATCCGTGCTACCATAGTCCATGTCCACAAGATGTCCAGTATCTAGTAAACCTCTCGGTAAGTGACCCACTTTAATTCTCTTGATTTTTTACTGTAAAAGACATGCTTTGGATGCCGCCGAGTATGTCCGGACATTATACTTATCACCTATTGGACCCTACATACACCTTTACGCATTCTATCCTTCCCTTTTCACCCCATTTGCCTCCAGACATCTTTCACTTACTTACACATTGATTTGCAGCCTGGACTATGTGCATGCTTGTCATTCCAATAGTGACTTTCCTTTTGACTTGTCCTATGCCCCCCCCCTAATGGCATAGTCCTTGTCTCTCTAGCATGCCCTGCTAAACCCACACCTACAATGTCGCACTTCACTCGTGCATCCTACAAGACTTCCGTGTCATGTGCCCCTCACGTGCCTTGCTCTCTCGATGCCACCAAGGACCAACTTGACCTCTCATCATGTGCCCATCACATGCCTTGTGTCTCGTGTCCTATAGTCTTGTCCCTAGGCCTTCCTTGAGTCACCCTTTGTCACCTTTCCGGTATATCCCACTAATACTATCAGGGCTTCCTCTTCGGACCTTTCTTTCCATACCCTGATGAGTCCCACTTGTTTCACTGTTCTGTTTATTTGATATTTGTCTTACTCAGTCAACAGCTCTCCTGCTGTCTCCTTTGTCCCCTGTCCGTGACAGCAACCCCTAGACCCACTGTACATTTTACCTTATCTATGGTAATCCCTATGCCCATCCCCTTCACCCCATTCATGGTCTGTGCACCATTCCTGTGCCTATATATACCTGAGCCCATAGCTACTCATACCTTAGCTTTGTTCTACCTTCATACTGGACTCTATATCCTAGTACCTTGGCATTGCACCTAGACAGGCTTCCTTGTGTACAGCTGGTGCACATTGTACTTTGCCCCATAGCTTGCAATGTATTTGCTTGCTTCCCTCCTTGTCTACTAGCACTCTCATTGCTCAGCAAGTCCTAGCAAGAACCCCAACCAACCCAGGGATTACTCAGGAGTTCCCTTGGGCTCTAGATAAGTAGAGCCACTCAGATCACTCACTGATGGCTTAGTAGAAGCCCTTGTTGTTCTCTCCATTGTCCTGAAGCCATAGGAGAGTCCCAGCAAGGTCTACACCTGACCCTACCCGGGTCAGGTGTAACATATACTACCAAATAGATGCATTTGAAAAGTGTGGATATGATTGAAATATCTGTACTACAACCAACAAACACCTCTGGTCTCTCCAAGTGCTGGAAGCAACTCCAGAAGGAATGTGGACAAAACAAAAACAAAAATTACACTCTAAACAAATAGCTATATTCATTCAAATATGAAATACATCAGATCTCTTCATCATGACATGGGATCCTTTTATCTCTTGACTTGGTAGATCTCTTTTCTTTTTTCTGGTGAAGTTTGGAGGCTGTGGTAGCAATACCTTGGGCTTCATCAAGATGTGTCACAACTTGCTGAGCAGGGAGATTGATCCGCATCATTTTCCTTGTGGTCCTCTTGACATTCCCTATCCCCTTCAGCCTATAGTACTTCAAGTTGGTGTGCATATCTATAGTCCCCAAAGTACTGAACCAGATTCTTCCATTCATTGATTGTGTAGCCTTGGTGCTGTAGGGCAAACATTGCACATCACATAGAAGTGCTGTGAGATTCTCTCTGAGTTTCTGAAAGTGTTCAACTGGAAGTGTCTCCTGGAATTCGGAATACAGGGAGAGACAGCCATGCCTTTGAGCAAAGCGTGTTCAAACTGATTTTTTTGGCAGGATGCCAACTTCAGGAAAGTACATGTCAAACAGATCAGAAAAGTCCCAGGATTATTTGGTTTTTCTATTCAAACCATGGGAATTCAGCAAGAACCTTACACTCAATAGATTTTGAGAAATGTGAGAAATGGACCATGATTCCATGGCATCCTGGAGTGTGGTTGCGGTGTGGAGAGAATTCCAAAGTCATGCTGGATTCAGAGCAAGCCACATGTCATTCGTGAATCTGACAAAGAGTTTGGAGGTGTATTCATCCCATGTTCAGACACTGTGCCACCTTCAAGGACGCATGATCCGAATTGGATCCTTGTCCAGACAATGCAAGAGGTCATCCCAAGTGGGCCATTCACCGATGGGGTATTTCATAGTGGGTTCTGTGTTTTGGGATGTGTGACCTGAATCCAAGGGAATTTTAGACCTGACTGCTTTTTTAACATGTGACATGAGCTTGAATAGTGCATCTGCATCATCCTTCTGAGCAATGACTGGAAGAGCTCCAGTATATAGATCAAGGTCTTGCAAGAATAAGATTCCAAAGCATTGAATAATACCATCAGAACACAAATCTCTTAGAGCATCCATCAGATGTGTATGCTTTCCAGGAATAGTGAATGACATGTTGCGAAGCATATGAATAATGATGCTAGTCATGATGCCATAGTTCATCTTTGGTTTCTTGAAGAACTGTATCTGAAGGAATTGAAGCTCTTTGATCCTTCTGAGCACAAACTTGCAATAAATCTCAGATGGCACCCAGAGGATTGGATTAGAATCTAAATGGTCTGCAGCCTTGGAGTAAACACATAAGGGTCAGGGGATTTATGTAAGAAAAGAAAGAATGAAGCTGACCTTGTCCAAGGCCACATGCAAAGCCTTTTTTATTGCTATTCCACTGCCTCTAATCTCTTCTCAAACACCAAAGCTTTTTTTCATGGCTCCATGATAGATGGAGATGAACTCATGACATGTCTGCTGAAAGATGGCAGTATTTGCATAAGCTTCTGCATCAGAACAGAACTTCTCCTCTTGGCCTGGTCTATGGACTGCCTCGAAGATGAGGTTATATGTTGACTGAAATGTGAGCTGCACAGCTCTTTTGTGAACACTTTCCATGGTTGCTTGAAGGCCACCATGTCTGGCCATGGTGCAAGTCTTAAACTCCTGGGGCTTGTTCATTCCTGCTTTGGCATAAGAGGCATGAATGGAGTTGAGCTTCCACAGGCCTATGAGAGGCTGATCATCCACCAGATTGGGATGGTAAGAAATACTGAGGTCCAGAAGCAATTGGCCATTCTCACAATGCATCATGTATTCCCAGTCCAAGGTAGGGATCTCCTTGTAGAGGGTGACTATGGGATCCATAGAGCAACCATGCATGGTGACAGTGCTGAGCTTGATGGCTCTGACATTGGCAATAAAGAAAAAGAAACCAAATAGGTCAAGGTGGCCATCTTCATTATTGGTGACAATGTTGCACATCTCATGCACAAGATTTTCTATGGTGGTCATGTCAAGAGTGAGAGTCCTAGAAGGCTTTAGTCAATTATTTATGGTAGCCTTCCACTTTCACTCCTCATACATGAAATTAGTGTATTCACAAATTTCCTGTGGGGAAGTCACCTATATGGCAGGTAATAAAACATGAGTGAGCCAGAGAACTTGGACTGGAAGTGGAATGAGGGTTGCAGAATGACCAGTATTAGGATTCTTGTGCATCATGCAAGGAAAGGCAACATAGAAGTTGACACTTCCAGAACCATCTCCTGCCTATGCAAAGTGAATATGGGGGATGTTGCTGATTGGAACAGGCTTTGTGAACCACTCAGAGTGTCCACCTTGCTATCTATCCCTCTCTGATTGGGGCTAGAGGACTTCCACCTCGCAATGGTTGTTTTTCTTAAAGGGTGGTTTGTTTCCAAAGTATGGGATAATGTGGATTTTGAGAGAGTGATGGATGTGGAGATGATAGGTAATCCAAAAGATGCTATTGATGTCCAGCATAGTCTGAACTTCACCAGTAGTGATTGGAACAGCATCTTGTTCTGGTCTGAAACAGAGGTAATTTCCTTGGAGGGGATTTTTGCCACATACAAAGACACCTATGCTGCTGGAGGAGTTCTTTGTATCTGCTAGGGCCAGCATTTCCTTCATGCCCACAACATCAAAATCTGTAGTTAGAACCTGGCGAGGATTTCCCATGTGATTGGTGGAAAGGTAATAGACCACAGTATCTTCCCAAGAGGAAGGATTCTGAAGCTGAGGCTTTCCAATCAGAAGAATGTGGTCCTCAACTTCAATTGGTTCTTGTTGGTTGAATGTGACTGCAAAATCAGGCAGAAGTCTGTAATCATAATCTTTAAAGTAGTCCCAATTAGAGTGGATTCCACCATTCATGTGCATGTTCTCCCTGATTGCTTCTTGCAAATCCTCCAAGGTAGGACCATTGAAATAATCATCGAAAGCAAGATCTAGGGGAAGTGGGACATAGGTTTGTGCAGGAAGAGGCATTGCCTCTGATTTTACTTTAGGAACTTTTGGTTTTCCTTGCAGATGATTTCAAGCGTTTTTTATGATTTTACGGCATTTCAAGAAGGCTGGAAGTAGGGAGGTGGCCTGACCTTCCTCCTGATTGGAAGTCACAGAACCATCACAATCCTCTGAGTCTTTGGAACCACCAGAACTGTTTACTTGAGGATCATCAACATCGATGGGCTGTGAATGGCAGTCTTTGCACCTATCACTGGATCTAGCCAATATGACCTGAAGCAATGTGAAGTTATTAGATTGATCTAATCCACCATGGTGGATGACATCTAGCACAGCATCAGACAGGACTTCTCCCCAAGAATCTTTTGATGCTTTCCACCAGCAGTGGCAATCAATGGCTTTGGCTGACACAGTTTCCAAGAGAATTTTTCTAGTGAGATGGGGGCATTTGATAGATGGATGTTGGTTTCCAGGAATACATTTCAGGTAGGCATCAGGGCCATTGTGTAGAAGATACTCTGTGATAGACACAGCAATTGGTCCACAATCTGATCCACTCTGTTACAAGAATGATCTAATAAGAAAACATGAAATAAAACATTTAAAAAAATGAGATACCTGTTCAAAGTTATATGCATTGACTGTTGGGTTCACTTGGGGGATGGACCATCCAAACAAGGCAGCAAATCTCCTCCAATACAGGAGTCCATTCCATTCATCCCATCCAACATCGATGTGGAGCTAATGGGTGGAGACATCAATATTCTGACCAAAGACCCATGCAAAGTTAGACTTGTAGTCAAAGCAGGTGGTGAAATAATGTTGATGCCTGCATATAATGAAGACAATTGGCTTTACAGATGGGTGTGCCAGTGAATGAGAAAAGATGCCAGAAGAGGCCTTAAAGTGGGCAACTTCATCTGTGTTAGGAAATAGTGAAGTTGATGACATGAAGAGATCTATTAAGTATGCCTGGGCTGTATCAATGCACTTGAACCATTGGGTCAACAGATACATATTCATAATGCTCCCTGCGACATAATTCTTTGGCTTGAGGGTATTGATTTGTTCAATAGCATCAGCCCATATGGAAGGGTTGGCCATTGCTTGTTCTATAGATGATCAATATTGCTGGATATTGGGGATTGGAATGGTACTTACTAAATTGAGCTCTTTGGTGGCTGATAGCATTATATAAAAGTTCAGGTTCTGAGAGCTTGTCATGGACTGGATCTAGCTGGGAGTACTCCTCTCCAGCATCATCAATGACTGTTGTGTGTGCTGACAGCAGGGACTGTTCATCTTCTGTTGGCAGGTACTCATCAGTGTCAACAGTTTGAGTTTCATCTTCACCCTCTATGATATTACTACCGGTATTTTCACTACTGGTATCTTCACTAGTGGTATCTTCAGGCTCTTGTTCATAGGGCATTTGTGTGGTGGCAGGTGTATTTCCTTCCTTGGGCATTCTTTCTCCATGAGCATGATTACTATGGGAATGTGTTTCATCTAAAGAGAGAGGATAGATTTAATAAATGATTGACATGTCAAGGTAGATAGATACCATAATAAGAAATGTCTGAGAGGAATGAGACTGCAGTAGCATGCTTTCTTCTGAAAAAATTAGATGGCAATGGAGATTGTTCTGCATTACTCTGTGGTTGTGGCAGACTTTGGGGGGGTTCCTGATCTGAAGGAAAAGGAAAAGATGCAAGTTAGAGAGGCTTATCTACAGAGGAAGATTAGCACTCACCATGATGAGAAACCTGTGAGAGAAGTGACACAGTGGTGATTTGTTTGGACCTAATCTGGTCTGCTAGAGTTTGGCAAGGTTGAAATTAAAATTTGAATGTGTTGAGAAGAGGTAAATGAAGCTTACCAGAGGAGGATGAGAGGAAAGACACATTAGTGACTCTCTGCCTTCTTAAAGTCTGGAGCATGTGCTTGGGATCTGCTGATAGATAACTTAGAATACAATAGGATACAGCAGGGAAAAACTGAACTAACTTTGGGCAAAAGAGCCATTTGAGAATGATTCTGGTAAGTATATCCTTGAAGGATGTGATTGTTTATTTTTATTTTTCTGATGCCTGAGTGCAAGGTATGTACTGATAGATTGTGGATCAGATGTTGTGAATGATAATTGGTTTTCCAAAGAAGGTTGGTTTAGAGAAAGTTGCTCCTCTATCTCTTCCTCTTCCTCTTCTTCCATTCTGAGAACATTTGAATCAATGTCATCTATAATATATCATTGGGTGAAAGATAAATAGAAGAAAATGATATGGCTTACAATTATCATTAGGATAGAGCTGCAATGCAGGTTTTATGGATAATAGTTGCTCTTTCAAAGCAGGGTGGTTCAGAGGAAGTTGCTCATCTTCACTTTCTTCTTCTTCTTCTTCTTCTTCCATCCTGAGAGCACTCATATCAATATCATCTATTGCATACTAGTGAGTGAGAGGTGAATAGAAGAAATTTGTATTATTTACCATTTCCATCAGAATGAAATTGTGGTTGATTCTGTTTCTTTTTCTCCCATGCTTCTTCATGCTCACTTTTTTCTTCCTCTTCCACTTCCATGTCAATATGTTATTGAGGAATGGGTGAATAGAGGAACAATAAAGAGCTCACTCTTTTCATTATCATCATCACTCTCCTCTTCTTCTTCCATTTCCATTTCCATTCTAAGGGGGTTTTCTTTGGTGCCATTGTTGCCTCTCTGTTCCAGTTCCAGTTCCAGTTCCTGTTTGATCCTGAATTGTGCAAATTGCTGTTGCAGCACATGAAGCGGATCCTAGAAGATGTCATGAATTATTTTCAAAAGAAAGGGATAATGTGTGGTGTCTTACTGCTAAGGGATCTGAAAATAGTGGAGCTTCTGAGGGTTCCATTTCTACTGACTGCATGCTTGGTGCTTCCGATGCTTCTGATGCTTCCAATGCTTCTGATGCCTGCAGTGCCAGTGAGGCCCAGATCTGTTCTACTTCTGAAATGTCCAATTCCTCCAATCCTTCAGATGGAGCTGCTGCTATCTGTAGCTCTGTCATGCTTCCTTCCTTCTCTCTCATATTCCAGCTTTGTATACATTTCATATGCACCATTTCTAGTTCATCTTTCAATACTTCTGGATTTTCACTAAGGGAAAAGCTACTCCTGGATAAAGATAAAGATGATACTTGTACATTGTTGTCCTGTAAGTAAAAAACATTACATTAGAGATCAAAAATCAGGTAAAAAGAAATCTCACCAAGCATTGTAGATAGGGCAATTTTCTTCCTGTTCCCCTTTTCAGGACATTTTTGGAAAATGGTGAGGAGGATTCAAAGGATTTTGGAAGGCTAGGTTTGCAAGCCAGAAACTGTTCTTGAGTTTAAATTGTACATTTTAAATATATACATATCTCACCTCTTTATATGTCTCTATTTTAGTAGGCTTGAATCTGGAGCTGGTTGAAGGTAATCTTGGGTAATCTTGGCAGATGAGCTGTGTTGCCAAAACAGAAATGGTATATGTATATCAAGAAATTTAAATGATCAAGTCAAACCAACCTGTTTTGTGACAGCTGAATCGTTTTCTATTTGAACAGAATTGAGAGCTTTTGGAAGTAATGGTTTTTTAGCAAGGAAAGCTTTGTAATCAAGAGTTTGATTGTTAGATGAGAAACTCATGATGATGAGAGGGATTGAAAAAGGGAAGGTGAAGTGTTTGGAGTTGAGTTGTGGTTAAATTAAAGATCTGCTGGAAGCTTACATTTACAGTTACATTAAATGAGATAACTCAGCCACTGGCTTTTTTGGATGACTATATATATCCTAATGCTAAGGTTAATGACATCTTGTATGATTATTAACTATCAATTTCTTAGAAGCTAGTGCTGGTTTTAGTAACAAACTGCAATTCATCATATCATACTCAATACTTTTTTCAGATGGAGCTTGAAAGCACTGGAAGCACATGGAAGCACATGGGAGCATTGGAAGCATGGAAGCATGGAAGGCTGGAAAGACTACCAAGCTTCTCCTTGACAATGAGAGCAGGTCATACCATCCATGTAGAATGTGTTGGAATGTGAAAGTTTGGACCGCACATATACTGTTTAGATGTGTGGGCAGTCACTCCTTTCTTCTTTTATATTGCGGCTCATCTACAGACAACATTTTCTTCTTCTTCTTCACTTCTCTTTTGATACAGTTATTTGGACCATGTTTGCACCAAGCTGCAGGACACTAGATATACATATTGCATCCCCACCTTTCTTCTTTTCCTCAGTTTGTCATGCGCACAATGACTGAGATATATTATAATCTTGCACAGCCAAGAAAGCCAAGCTTACATATTCTGTAGTAGTCTTGTTCTTAGTCCTACAGGTTATGAGCCCTGAGCTTGTCAACTAAGAGACAAGTTCAAATCATAAGGACCAAGATGACTACAAAAGCTGAGACTTACAGGAGATGGGCAAATATTCATTCAATCATTATTGCAACTAAAAGATTGCATGCAAATCATGGGGAAGTTTGAGCCCATCTCAGAGCTCTCTGAAACAGAGAATTATTATAAGTGGCAATGTCATATCAAGAAGCTTCTCATGGCAGAAGTGGTGTACAATCATGTCAGTAATGGAACTAGCTCAGATGACTATGCAATGTTCCCTGTACCAAAATGCCTTCCCGCATCTCCTGGAGCTCCCACAGCCATGGAATGCACTGCTATTCAAAACTGGTGCAAGGATGACGCACCAGCAAGGTCAATTATCACACGAAAAATCAGCTCCACTGCTCATTCAATCATTCCTGACAATGATCTGATAAGTGCACATGGAAGCTACTGGCCAAGTACTATGCCCACAAAGATCTCTCACTCGAATTCAGTGTTTGAAACCAAATCAGCAGTCTACAGATAAAGGGAGCAGCTAATGCAGAGAAGTACATGGCAGCACATTGATTGGCAAAAGAATGGTTGATGCAGATGGCGGTGAAACCCTTCAAGCCAGAGGCAGCATACATTCCTCTATGTGGCCTTCTGTCTGGAAATATGGGGTTGATTATGCATGAATCCATCTTGTCAGAGATACAACACAATATCCAGCTGCTGGATGAAGTCAGGTCCAGTGTGCCTGCAACAAACTCACCACCAAACAATCACACCTGTGCACCAACAGTAGAATAGTCTGCCTTGCTCTCAACTAATTCGTTTGTTGCCATAATACATGAGGGCACTTTCATTCGCATGTACACATTTGAGGATGTAGCAGCAGTCATCATCATCAAGGCAGCAGAGCCACTTCTGGAGGGACCAGCTGCAGGGCCAGGATCTGTATATAGTAATGCAGCAATCTCATCGCAAGCAGGAGCCAAGTCAACCAACCTAGCCACAGGTCTTTGTTGCACCAAAAACAAACCATCTGATACATACTGCACCACACCAGTTTGTGCGGCACACAGTAAAACCATTAACTTCCTTGGAGAGTCAGTGGAAAAGGTGAAGGGAACGATATGCTTGTTCCAAAGGGATTCAAGAAGGGTGGAAAAAGGAAGATATAACTCTTGACTTATGATCCCCTTGAATAGATAGCACTGGACATCTACTTCTAAGCTGTATAGGCAGTAGGTCCAAGTGCAAAGTAATGGCATGATAATATGATGTGAATGGAATGTCTGGACATGTGTATCAACTTCTAGGACTTGAGAAAAGTGGGACCAGACACAGATCTGGTTGAATCATGACTTCAGCAAAAAGGAAACTGTATATCAAGTGTACATACACCTGTTTATAGTCCAGCCACACCCAGGACTTATGTAAGTAGTGTAGGATTAATATATAAGTAAATGAAGGATGTCTGGAGACAAATGGGGTGAAAAGGAATGGATAGGGTGTGTAGAAGGTGTATGTAGTGTCTAATAAGTGAAATATATAAGGTTCAGATGTACCCAACGATGTCCAAAGCATGTCCAGTGCAGTAGAGGGTTAAAGGAGGTAAAGGGGTCACTCATCAAAAGGTTTAATAGACATGGAACTGTTTTGTGGACATAGACATTAGGACTCTGTCAAGCTATGTAGGTCCAGATGTGAGCCTGATCATTGTAAGGAATATTGGTTCCTTATAATGCAAACAGACAGATGACAATACAGAGCACTGCTATCAAGAGGGAGGTGGAATCAAAGGACAGGCACAGTAGCAGAAGGCAAAGGAAAAGGGAGAAAAGTCAGAGACAGGAGTAGCAGCAGCAGCAACACCAGCTTTGAGCATTACTACTATGTCTTTGATGACAAGCACTGGCATTGCTGCCCTGACAGCCCTGGAATGGTGGGCATTTCTGGATCTCTTCTGTACAATCATCAGGCCACTGCTAGAAGAGGGCGAGCAGTGTCTTTTCTCTGAGGAGGACCTAGGCACAATCTTGGACTCAGGAGTGACATTGCACTTCATCAATCATTCATCTCTCTTCTGGACCTTCACCCCTGACAACAGCATATGCATGAAAACTGCAAATCACGGTGTGCTAGCTGGCTAGGGATGAGGCGGCTGTGTTGCAGTCCTGAAGCTTGGAAGCTTGGAATGAAAATCATTCAGGTACAACTCAGAGACTGCCTATATGCACCAGACACTGTGATGAATCTCCTCTCCATTGGGTGGATGGCGATGTAAAACAAAAGTTCAAGGAGAGTCAGTAGTAGTGTGAAGGAATGATAGGTATGTCCCAAAGGGATTCAAGAAGAGAGGAAAAGAAAAGTAGAACTCCAGACTTATGATACACTTGAATAAGTGATACTGGATGTCCACTTCTAGGCTGTATAGGCAGTGGGTCCAAGTGCAAGGCAGCAAGGTGATAGAATGATGCAAGTGAAGTGTCCAGACATGTGTATCAACGACTGGGACTGGAGAATGGTTGGACTGGGTGCAGATCTGATGTGTTCATGGTTTTTTTGCAGAAAGGAAAACTCCATATCAAGTGTACATACACCCATTTACAGTCCAGGCACACCCAGGACTTATATAAGTAATGAAGAATCAAATCAATAGGTAGTTGAAGAAATGATGTCTGGAGATGAATAGAGTGAGAAGGAATGAATAGAACATGTGGAAATGTATGTAGTGTCCAATGAATGAAGTGCACAGGGTCCAGATGTACTCAACTGTGTTCAAAATGTGTCCAGTACAGTAAAAAATTGAAGGAAATGAAGCAGATCACTCACTGAAAGGTTTACTAGACATTGGATGTCTTGGGGACATGGAGTGTGAGGGCATGGATGCATTGCAGAGGCCCAGATGTATGCTGGATGCATGGCAGTGAAGGGAACAATAAGGATGACCTGGATTGTGCACATGGATGGGGAAGTGGGCCTTTACTACTGTAAGGAATGTTGGTTCCTTACAGCGAGTAATGGGTGGGAGATACATTCCAGGGGACAATCAGGGCATTGTGAATTATGCTTTGGAGAACAGATCCTTGGGAAAGAAGTACTGCTGGTAAACAATCTTTACTCACTGCCCCTCTCTTATAAGCTACCCAGATCACCACCTGATGCTCCAGCTCTATTTAATAAATAACCTGGTGGTCTTTACTCAAATGGAGCACACTTGGGATCTATTGTTGAA
>JBBPKD010001079.1:0-11944 GCA_038089075.1 Singerocomus inundabilis
ACTCGCCAGTCCCGGCATCCGCCCATACGGTTCGTGCAACACCGCCGGGTTCCCAATATAACACCGTCCTCGACGGGAGGATAGATCAGGCCGATGAGCATGCTCGGTGGTGATGTTACTCTCCGAGCCGCCGTCTCCGTTTCCTCCGCCCCCAACTGTCGCACTCGGCTCGAGATCGCGTACAACACGGACGTTCCACGACGCGAGGGGAGACCCAATGAACACGCGCGGTCCGCTCTTCTTCTCTGCTTTCTTCCCTCCTCGCACAGGCTTCTCGGCTCCCCTTTTCGGTGGCTGTGGTAGCGCCGTCGACTGTGCATGTGCATGTGATGATGCAGGAGACCCTCCGTGCGTCTGCGTCTGTAAATGCTTCATGTGCTCGCCCGAAATGAACGCACTCCCCATACGCTCGCCTTCCAGTCCATATACGTGTGCCCAGAACCGTGGCTGCACCGGCAACGCACTCGGTTCGGGTGTCGGCGTCGTCGCCTCACTCGCACTGGGTCGCACCTCTTCATCCTTGCGTGTTGCATCTTTGCGTGTTGAGTGGGCATGCTGGTGCGATGAACCACCGTCCCGCACGAGCGTCACCTTGGTTTTCAATATCGAAGCTGCAAGTCCTCCGAGCCTCATCGAGACAAACTCCTCGCCCCTGCTCTTGCAACAATGCGAACAGTTGCACGTGTTCGTGCATGCTGGGCATAAGAAACTTGCGCTGTGTTCGTCAAAGGTAACGTCGGGATATCTAACGTCCCGCCCAGACAAGCATGAGAGTATAAGCCCAGAAAAATGCGGCGTACCAAGCAGGGGGGAAAATGGTAGGGTTCAATCAGGAAAAACAGCCATACGGACAAATGGAATGGAATGGACCAACCGGAAGAGAATGCATCGATTACAGAACCGCTTTCCGCACACACGGCCACCATTGGTATTGGAGCACAGCATCTTGGGTCGGCTGGAAGTATTTCTGCACTGATGACAGAATGACATTGTCGGAACGGTTCCAACAGCCGTCTTTCGGGACTCGGCAACCGATTCCTTGTCTCTATCGCTTGACCGTTTCAGCTTGGGCTTAATCTTGGGCTTGGGGTTGGATGTGGGGATTTCGGGAACGTAATCAGAATCAGAGTTAAGTGCAGCGTCATATTCCCGTAGCTTGCGTGAAGGTACCAAACGCCTCCCTGCTCGTGTGGATTCGTCTGTATCATTCATAGACAGCTCGATAGAATGCTCCACAGGATTCGATGACGCATGTCTGCTCCCTGATCCAGTCGGAGGGGCTGTAGGAGATCCTTCTCCATCACGATACTTGATCTGTACTGGCCGTTTGCGTGATACCAACGGAAGGGTAGAGGGATCGACTGGTCGACGAACATAGATGACCGGCTCTGGTAGTTTTGACCGGCGTTTCGAACTTGTTTCTTTAGGTGCCTGAGACGGTACTTTAGGTTGCTCCGGACCAAGAAGAGAGGGATCGATAGTGCTAGGAGCGGTGGGTGGAATGTCATAGTTGGCAGGCGGGTCATTGTCCGGTAGGAGACTCTCTCCTTGTCGGAACGACCAGGCATCCATGGAGGAAGCCTCTCCAGCAAAGGCGCTGCCTGGAGAGACTGCAAGGTAATTCATAGGTTCGAAGGGGGGATCGGGGGTAAGCCCACGAGCTATCGATGGCCCTATATCCGATGTAGTAAGGCTGGGAGGTTCTCCTAAAAAACACTCATGGCCACCTGCGCCTGCTGGTCGGGAGTCGAGCTCCAAAGATGGGAACTGTAGTCCGAGGGAGTTTGTCCGAGCATGCTTGTTCGGAGAGTCGCTCAGTCCATTGAAGTACTGATTCATGTCATGCTCCGCGTCGACAACCGTCGATGATAAACTTTGGGAAAGCGTCGCATGAGACAGCGCCGAGTCAAATGCGACGCTTGGAACAGGCAGGGTATCATCCAGTGACGAGTGACTGGTATCGACCCCAGCGACTGACTGGCTCCCCGTGGCATCAACTTGCTCACTTAGGAGATCATCTGAATTCTTCTCCTGCTCCAAACGAGGTGAAGCCAACTCCCAAGGACGTAGCTGCTCACTCGAGACATAGCCAGTGGTCCCGGGAACCCGGGCCGACGACGTACCCACTGACCGAACCCAAGCAAATGTTTGTCCAAGAAGCCCGAACTTGAACTCCCAGCTGAATCCAGCTTCCCCAAGCCTTGAAGCGTGTTCTCGCCACGTGTGAGCAAATTGAAAACGTGAATTAATCGCAAGGTCCATGTTGGTGAGCGGGGGATAATCGTCAGGATCGTGGAGAGGAATCACTATGTCCTCGTGAGAGTCATCTAGAGACGCGCTGGGACCTGCATCTGCTTCAATTGTATACACGTGTTGCTGATACTCCCCACTAGGAGAGACTATGTCATGCTCGCGTTCTTTACCTTTCCACTTCTCGGGTGGAGGAGTAAGGTCCTTTGCTATCGAGGATTCGGAGGGAGTGGAATCTCTGACCGTGTCGGCGACGTTAGGACCTGGCAGTGACACAACGGAATGGTTGGACATTGACCGGTAAACTGCCTTGGTTAGTCCTTTAGGGAGCGCAGGTACCGCCAGATAATCCATGAAGACTCGCGTACGTCTCCTAGGAGGCAGAGGGGGCGCGAAAAGCGATTGCCCTGGCGTCAGTGGGGGACTGTGCACGGAGGACGAAGGTCGACAGCTTGGACCAGGGTCAACACTCTGGTTGTGAAAATGCTTGCCACTGGGAACCTGTATGCAGATAGCAATAATTATCAATACGTCATCCCCGATTTCAATCAGACCAGACCGAACTGACCAACATATCATGAACAGACAGTTCGGACCCGGTATCTTCAATGGTGAGATCTATGACATCTGACGCAGTCGTCGACGCAGGTCGTAATGACGTAGTTTTTTGACGCGACGAAAGGGGCCGTGAGTTATGGACACGAGGAGCATGTACAGATGAGTTGGGGTTTAGGTGGGATGACTTTGACGATACAACAAGAGGGGATGATGATGATGCTGGATTTAGAACGGTATGCTGGGTGGATCGTGAAGAGGAATGGACAAGTGGTCAAAGGGGCAGACTTGCCGATATGGAAGGGCGATGGTAATGATGTGTATTGTGCGAGGGTGTTGATTTGGTATCGGCACGAATGGAAAGTCGCGCATTTTCAGATGAGTCCGCATGTGAGTCATGCTGTCGTGCACAAAGTTTGGCATGAGCGAGAGAAAAGAAGGGACGCGAAGAAAAGGTACGCACCTCGAGATTAGAATGGGAAGCAACCTGCTCAGCGCGTTTATGACTTGAAGATGTTCCAGAAGGCTGGAAAACATCCAAAGGTTGACCTTGAAGAGGTGTATGAAGCGGATCACGAATGAAGCTGGAGGAGGAGCGACCCGGACGCCATTTTGAATTTTGTGGCTGCTGGCCGAGACGGTTATCCCAGTTGGCGAGTTCTGAGACAGTTCGGGCAGCCATTAGGCAGTTCAAGTTTCTGGAGACGCTGCCAAGTATTGCAGGGTCGCAGCCCGAGCAATGTTGTCGGATTAAGTGGTGCTCGCGGACGTGCGCGACAACGCCAACGCGCTCATTACCCAACCGGCATTTGCCGACAACACATTCATTGTCCTGTTTTGGAATACTACACGGTTCACTCTCGCGAGCATGTTCTGGTTTTATTATGTAGAGATCAAGCATATATGTACCGGAATCCCATCATTCACAATGGAAGATATCTTGAACGGTAAAAATTAAAACCACTACTGGAATGTGTGAATTCCTGCAGCTGGTTGAAAAGGTCAATATGAGGCGACTAGTAACCCATTTGGTAGACGATGTGAATGTGTTGCCTAAAAGGCAACTCCCTTCGGTGATACAAGGAAATGACGCAGCGACTCCAATACGTATTGTAATCGTGTAACTTCGACTACGTTCTGTGACGGCTTTGCATGTGCTGTCGTAGCTCGCAGGACGGGTAAAATGCCACTCGTCAGTTGTGGTTGTATCACTTGAACACCCGATTGAGGTTTCTCGACTGCTTTCAGAGCCCTTGTTTCATCAGACAACAACGTGGGGGTTGCCTGTATGGCCATTTCCATGCTCATGCTCTTTTCAGCACTTGTGTCGAGTTTGTTCTCATATGTGAATACTACACTGCTGAAGAATCCATCTTTGGAACGCTGCTCGAGGACAGCAGAACATGAATTATCATCGACACAGCCGGACCTTTTCAACTGTTTTGTGCACAGTTGAAAAGTGATCCATTGCTGTACACGACTTATTGATAAAGTCGAATGACATTTCACCAGCTTTCTCCCTTCCCCCTACTCTCGTGTCACCTCTTTACACTCAGGCCTCTGATGAGATAATGCCGATGCAGGACTACATCATCTTTGCGCTCGTCTACCTGGAGTGGGTGCGGAATGACAATGAATGAGCAAAATGGCAGCGTGATCGTGGCAGCCGCACCAAGTAGCCAAGGAAATGTGTATTGACACACAAAACCGTTTTTGACCTGAAATGTATGATACATTAGACTTGGGCTTGAACGCTTGAGCCTGGTTGATACTGTGATTGCAATAGCATTGATCGAGATCCGCTACTTTGGATACCTTGTACTTATCATGATTGGTGCACACCTGTGAGTGTCGGCCACTGGTACCTGGTCGATATCTTTTTCGTATGACAATATTGTGCACATCACGCAGTCATAAGTCTGAACCTTCAGGCCTTCAGTAAGTAAAAAGTGACAAAAGAACCCTTTTTGGCACAATCGGGTGACAGCAAAAGACAATATAAGAACGAATTGGCAACGTGACTAGAGATGGTTATAGTAGGTGTGTGGATTGATTCACACGTGCCATGGGAGGCGAGGACACCATTCCGCAAGCAGACGATCACGCACCCCGCTCTCAACAGACCAATAACTGGCCGGGTATGTCTTTGAGCAATAGGAAACACTCAAAGAATGGTGAGCGTCTTGGCAAGACATTCAGCGATCACGCACCCCGCTCTCAACAGATCAGTAGCTGGCGGAGTTTGTCTTTGAGCAACAGGCAGCGCTCAAAGAATGGTGAGCGTCTTGGCGAGTCATTTAGAATTATGGTGCTGATCGGACACAAGACTCGGGGTCGAGTCAAAACAGTGTGTCCTCTAGCACCGCTCACGAATGGGAAGCCGAACCGATTGAAATTGACGGCAGAAATAACATATATGCAGTCGCCTTCCTCATGGATGGAAAGCACTTTGTGAGCGGTGGTAAGGAGGAAAAGATCCGACGGTGGCGAGTAGAAGACGGGGCAGAAGTCGGCACGCCAATAGATGAGGGAAGTCCCGTTTACGCCATTGCCGTGTCGCAGGATGGAAGGTGGTTCGTGAGTGGGACGAAGAGTGGCAAGGTGACGGTGAGGAATGTGGAGGGCAACGAGAAGGAGACCGAGTTCAAACAACATAGGAATGCGGTGCGCGCGGTGGATATCTCTCTAGATGGAACGAGAATCGCGACTGGATCGGATGACGACACTGCCGCGGTGCGCGCGGTGGATATCTCTCTAGATGGAACAAGAATCGCAACTGGATCGGATGACAACACTGCCTGCGTCTGGTCGCTCTCGGGCCAGCGACTACTCGGCCCACTTGAACACTACCACTACGTAATTGGGGTCAAATTCTCACCTGACGGACGTCTCATCGCTACTGCGACTTGGACCCACTCTTCCGTCCGAATCTACAAGGATGACCACCTCATTTTCGACGTCCCAATCAGAACCAACTCTGGTCTAAATCAATCCCTTGCTTGGACTAGCGATAGCAAGCGGCTCTTTGTCTTGTCTCGCAGGGGCAATATCAGCTGTCTTGACGTGTCTACCGGGAGAACACTCTTTCAATGGCTCATCCACAGCAACAACGAATCCAAGTGCATCGCTCTGACAGGTGATGACGGATTTATCGCGGCTTCCGCAGACTCGTCAGTCTCACTCTGGAACACTACGACGCAGGAGCAAATTGGATCTGTCATCACCCACCCATTTCAGATCTCCTTAATAGCCATCTCAGCAAACCACGACCTTGTGATATATGGAAACAAGAAAGTAACCCTTCGGAGTCTGCGTGAAATCCTTCCATTGTCTTATGTAAGTGGACTTGCATCGAAATCCTGCTGCGTGAGATGGTCCCCTGATTGTATCCCACTTTGTAGCTACTGCAGATTCCCACTGAGCGAGTCGTTCAGCGCGCGAACACGAAAATAGCTGACAAAGAAGAGCTGCCTTGTGCCCAGGAACAAAACCCAAGTCGGTTTATTACCACCTTCATCCGTACATCCTTGACGCCTGTCCATCAGACAACACTGCCCATCTCGAAGGGGTCAACCAACAACTCCGTGACCAGCTCTCGGACTACCAATGTAGAACAGATAGCCTCACCGAAACTATCCAGTCTCTCGGTAAATCCGTCATCGCCACCCCGATGTGCACTCCATTGACTTTCCCCGCGGATTAGAAGGCAAAAATGCCCACCTCGAACAGCAACTCCGCACCCAGCATATTGATTCGGAACACAGAATGGATAGTCTCAATGAAATCATTGAGTCTCTTCGTGAGTTTGCATTGCCACATGCACAGTCGTATTCACCTTACGGTCAATTAGACAGCAAGAATTCCGATCTCGAACAGGAACTTCGTACCCAGCATGAGATCGTTCATGCGCATGAGCAGAAACATAAATGCGAAACGTTGTATGCGGAGGGACGCATAATCAGTGCCGCCACCTCTCTTCTCGAGATCACTGATACCATCACCGACACCGTCAAAGCCAATAGTCTCATAATGGACTGGCTTGCTAGTAAGTTTCTTGATGCCACATTAGGGGAAAGTACTCACATCGTACCATCAGAATTCGAGTGTCAATGCATCTCGACACTGGAAGCAATCGGAGATAAGGCATTAAATGCTGAAAAACGGGATGATGCAGTTGAAGCCTACTCTATTGCACTCTCACTCACTCCCGCAAACCCGAATACCCTATTGATGAAGTGGGCAAGAGCGCTGTTGGTTCAGAGGTCACTCAACGAGGTATTGAGCGCCGCGGTCAAGGTAGGCCGGATATGATTCTCAAGCGAGATATTGACACAACGTTTTCGAGTCAGTTCAAACTACCAACGTTTGTGATCTGCCGTGCGATCTGCGATGCTTACGAGGCGAACGGCCGCGTTTCGGAAGCAATCGAGTGTTATCAACAGAATATTGTCCAGATGGAAATGAAGTCTATAGAAGAAAGCAAGTGGATTACTGGTGAACATTCTCTATTTTGTTCCTTTCTCTTGGCTCCCTCTGAGATTATACACCAGATTTCAAGGCGCGTTGTCTAAAGACACTAGAGCGACGGGGCGATGTTGCTATGGACTCGACTTCATACGAAGACGCCATTATGCATTATACTATGGGATTAACCCTCGACCCTTCGTCAACAGAGTTTTTGATGAAGCGAAGCAAAGCACGAGCTGAGATTGGATTATGGGGAAATTCGTTCGAGGACGCAGATGAGGTATGTATGTCTTGACTTACACCGGAGCAAGTTATGAATGGAATACTAGGCGATTAAACTCGATCCATCATCCCCACGTGGGTATGAAAGAAAACACGCGGCATTACTCGGTGCTCGACAGTACGGTAAAGCAATTGACGCACACAAGGATATGCTTTCGAGGATCGAGCAATCTTCCGACCCTGTTATTCGAGGTGAATGTTTTCGACTTGGATCACACAATGGTCTGACAATTCTATATATCTCACAGAATTGCGTAGCCGCTATGTGAGCCCGTTAGAGGCGATCGAGGCCATTCGCAGCTCTGTCCATCAGATTCAGCGAGATGCTCCACTCGTCCTCATTAATACTAAGACTGGTCGTCTTCATGACAAACGTGGATGCTTAGACGAATTCGAGACTGGACAATCATTCAAGGAACTTGTTGCATCGATGACGACAGCGATCGATGACCCCTTGATCACGCGAACCGTTCAGGAATACTTCCGATATGGCACGTTCTCGCATACCTGGGAAGGAACTGAGCCATTGTTCCACGACGTTCTTCATGAATCAATACACAACCTGCCAACAGTGTCCAAGTTGGTGATGTTCTGTGCAACAATACGGGAGGCCGGTCTGCTATGGGCATGGTCTGACACATGCTGTATCAACAAAGTAGACGGATCGGTGCTTCAAGAATCGTTGACATCCATGTTTAAATGGTACCACCAATCTGCACTCACAATTATCCACTTAAAAGGTGTTACATCTGATTCGGACTTGCTAGCATTGGAGAAGAGTCTCTGGAACACGCGCGCATGGACATTGCAAGAGTTCTTCGCATCACGTGTCATCCGCTTCTATATCGAGGATTGGAAGCCTTATTTCCCACAGGAGAACAAGTACAACCACAAGGAGTCACCTGCAATCATGGGCGCAATGGCGGCCGCAACCCGTGTCGACGTGGAAACTCTACTTTCTCTCCAACCTGGTTCACAGAATGTACGACAGAAACTATGTCTTGCTGCAGCACGGATCGCCACGAAGCAAGAGGACATTGCATATTCGCTATTTGGGATATTTGACGTGTCCATCTCAGTCTCGTATGGAGAGGGACAACAGCGCGCACTCGGTCGTCTCTTACAAGAGGTTCTAACTCGTTCTGGTGACGTGACGATTCTAGCCTGGACGGGGAAGGGATCCGATTATAACAGCTGTCTTCCTGCGGAGATCAGAGTATATCGCGAGCCAGCATCATCTTACATCCCATCGATGATCGAGGAGGACAAGATGGACGGATTGGTCGCAGAATTGCGAACGTCCTCATATCTCAACTTGGCCGTGACGCTACTCGATCGAGTCATCCGCCTTCCGTCTTCACGTCTTGCCAGTCGTCGATTGAGTTTATCATGCATCGAGTTTCGGGTGCGAAGTTTGTCTGTCTTGAGTGGTGGCTCTCCATGTGTTTATCGCGTGGTGACCTCTGCACTCGGGAACATCGAGATAAAGACGGCGGCAGACCTATCAAATATGCAGAATCTGATACTAGTCCATCCATGGCTGCAGTGCCTCCTTGATCCTGCTCTTCCTTCCCAGCAAGATCCAGTTGTGGATGATACAGCTGAGCCACTCACGCCAGTTGACGGGGATGACGAGGATGGCCATCCAGATGGACACACTCCCCTTTCATCGCACACTAGATCGGCTTCGTATGACAAGGTTACTAGAGCACTGCGACTGTTCGCGCGGCTCAGACAGCCTTTCGGTGCACTGTTGCTCGCTCCGCTATCGCACAACGAATATGAACGTGTCGCGTCCGACTACCCTATCGTTGTGCAACTACTCGACAATGTCTCACCGCGCTATCTGGTGGAGAAAATACGGACGCTAGATGTCTTGTAATTTTTATGCTGTTTCGAGGAGTTCGTCTGTCTCTGTTTTCTGATAGTTTCATTGATGCCATCTCTGACCTGTCCATTGCTCCATCACATGTTTTCTCGCAAGTCAGACTGCTTTCTGTGCATCATCTTGTTTGTAGCATCTTTGCGTCATGGTAGTCCTTGCTATGACATGTGACAGGTCGCTGTTGCTACGGAGTCGGTGCCATCACTTCTCTCTACAGTCACCATGATGGTATCCCATGAGGTTTGAAACTAGTTTCAGTGAAGGTCAAATCGCTCCTCAACTTGAAACATAGACTTCGCCTTTGAGATGGAAACAACTTGTAGATTGCATCTTGTTAATGTCCTGCTTGAATCCACTGTACCTTGACCCACTCAATGACCGTCGTCTCCTTGACCATGCGGGCTTGACTCATTTGAGGTTCAATCCTTATGTTCGACCGTGGTTATTGGTTAGTGCAAAATTCGATGTCTATACCTTGCTCATGTACGCCGAGGGACAACAGCGCACATTTGGTCAGCTCTTTGAAGAGGTGCTAACTCGGTCTTAGTTTGGCGACATGACGATTCTAGCCTGGACAAGGAAAGAATCCAATTATCACAACTGTCTTCCTGCAGGGATTGGAATATATCGTGAGCCAGTGTCACTCTACATTCCACCGACGATCGAGGATGACAAGTTGTATCCACTGGTTGCAGAACTTCAGATAACCTCATATGTCATGACCATGATGCTATATGATTGGGTCATCCGCCTTCCGTCCCTACGTCTCCCCAGCCGTCAGTTGAGCTTGTCATACATTGCGTTTCCACCGTGAGGTCAGTCCCTCTCGAGTAGCGGTTCTTCTAATGTTTACCGCGTGGTAACATCCGCACTGGAGAATGTCGAGCCCAAGACGACGGCAGATTTATCGAGTATGCAGAATTTGGTACTGGTGCATCCATGGCTGCAGTTCCTTCTCAATCCTGCCCTTTGTTCCCAGCAGGAGCCAATCACAGACTATATGACCGAGTAGTTTCGAGTCACGCCAGTAGATGAGGACGACATGATGAAGAACGATAATGTCCGTTCGTTCTCACCCTCTTCATTACAAACTATACCCCCTTTGCACGACAAACTAGAGAGAGCGTTACAGTTGTTCGCGCGTCTCAAAAATCATTTGGTGCACTATTACTCGCCCTACTATCCCACAATGAATACCAACCTGTCGCGTCCGATCACCCTATCGTCGTGCAACTACTCAAGAACGTTTCCCCGCTCTGTCTGGTAGAGAAGATTGAGAGGTTAGACGTCTTGTAGTTGTCGTGCTATCCTCGATCGCTTGTTAGTGCTATTTCTGACCTTGTCCATCCCATATTTCTCCCAAACCATATCGTTTGTTGTACTCCCTCTATCGTACCAGTCTTTCTTTCTGTGCCCCGTGATAGTTCAGTCCGGCACCGTCGCATCGTCCATGTCAACCGTGGTTGATCTGAAGTGAATTAGTCTCACTGAATGTGACTCACAACTCAAGGCCTCAAACACGAATGAACTTGAGATGGAGACAAACCAAGAACGGATCAGCAAATAGTAGATTGTGTCTCGGCGATAGGGAATTCCTGCAAGCCAATGTGCTTTGGTATGCTCATCGACGCTCATTGACCACCGACACATGGGATTGACTCAATGGTGATTCTTCTGTGCGACAGAGAATATAAGTTAGAAAGTGGTAGGATTTATCCACTACTTTGGATGCCGTGCCTCGTTTCTTCATGATTGATGCCCATCGTGCACATCACACGCCAATGATAAGCCACCTGGTTGAAGCACGAAGTGACAAAAAGACCACTTCGGCCTCGGGTGACTAGTAGGAGTCCTGCTCGTCATTCTCGCAGCTTCAAGTGATATTACCCACCAACAACTCGGAGGTCACTACCACTGACAATAAACAGGACTGGTGGGTTTGCTGGATCAGCATTAAAAAATGTGCCAAGAGAAGGTTATAGATGTGTGAACTGATTATGGTATTGATAAGACACGTGGATGGCTGGCGACAATGGGATTCCACGGCGAGATAGCTGCGCATCCCTCTCTCCAGCACCCTCAAACCCAGCTGAGTATGTCTTTCATCCGCAGGCGATGGTTGAGGAATGGTAAGTGTCTTGGCAAGACATTTGAGGTTATGGTGCTCTCACGAACGGGAAGCCGAACCGATTGAAGTTGACAGCAGAAATGAAATATGGGCAGTCGCCTTCCTCGTTGATGGAAAGCACTTTGTGAGCGGTGGTGGGGAGAAAAAAATCCGGTGGTGGGGAGTAGAAGATGGCATGGAAGTCGGCACGCCAATGGATGTGAGGAATACCATTTGGAACATAGCAGCGTCACGGGATGGAAAGTGGATCGCAGGTGGGTCAACAGGTGATGAGGTGATAGTATGGAATGCAGAGAGTCGCGAAAAGATGGTCGCGTTCCGAGGACACAGCCGTGATGTGTGCGCAGTGGACTTTTCTCCGGATGGAACAAGAATCG
>JBBPKD010001080.1:0-11926 GCA_038089075.1 Singerocomus inundabilis
GGTTGCATTGAACCCATCTGTGCACCAAAGAAGCTCCATCTCAACATGTCCACTCTCTCAGACCCCAGATCTCTCATGCCCTCAGTCTCTCTTGTAACATATGACATCCCCTTTTTTCCAGCATTGATAGACTCCAGCTTCTTCAATTGTTTTATAGATACAACATTTGTCAATAAACATGAACTTTCCACCTACTCCGTACCTCCACTCTCTCTCCGTTTGTTCAATGGAACATCCAACTCCACTATCACTCAAGCTCTTGACCTGGAAAAAGGAGCATCTCCTCCTATAGGCACTACCTACTCTCTTTTACCCTCTGAGCTTGAGTTCCTTCAGACATTCCTTGACAAACACCTCACCAATGGCTTCATCTGCCCATCTTCCTCTGCTCATGCAGCCCCTGTCCTTTTTGTTTGCAAGAAGGATGGTTCCCTTCGCCTTTGTGTAGATTTCCGTGGACTCAACAAGATCACAAAGAAGGACCACTATCCACTCTCTCGCATCTCTGACCTTTCTCGATGCCTCTAGCTGCACTCGCATCTATACTAAACTTGATCTCTGGCATGTGTACCACCTGGTCCACATCGCCAATGGAAACAAGTGGAAGACCTCCTTCCACATGTGCTATGGGTCATACAAATGGCTTATTATGCTTTTTGGTCTCACCAATGCCTCTGTGGCATTCCAGCAGTTCATAAATTCAATCTTTGCAGATCTCCTCGACATCTCTGTCATTGTGTATCTCAATGACATCCTTATCTTCTCTGAGGACTGCATGAAACACAAAGAACATGTCCAGGAAGTCCTCCAGCACCTCCAAAAGCACAGACTATATGCCAAGCCTGAGAAATGCAAATTCCACACTGATTCAACTGAGTACCTTGGGTACCAACTCTCTCCGTCTGGACTCACCATGTCCCTTGATAAGGTGAAGACCATCATTGATTGGCCTAAGCCTCACAAGGTCTGAGATGTTTAGTCCTTCCTTGGGTTCACTAATTTCTATCAGCAGTTCATTGCCAATTACTCCAGGCTTGTTGTCCTGCTCACTCACCTCACACGCAAAGGTACTCCTTGGAATTTTGATGAAGCTTGCTGCTCTACTTTTCAGCATCTTAAGGACACCTTCACCTCTGCTCCCATTCTCACCCACTGGGTCTCCGATGCCCCACTAATCGTTGAGACAGATGCCTCTGATTATGCCATCGCTGGCATTCTTTCCCTCTGCTGCCCGGATGATGAAGTCTGCCTGGTAGCTTACTTCTCCTGCACCCTCTTTGCTCCTGAGCTTAATTATGACACCCATGACAAGGAATTGCTAGCCATCTTCGAGTCCTTCCAGACTTGGCAGCACTACCTTGAGGGCTCCAGAACTCCAGTCGATGTAGTGACTGACCACAGGAACTTGGAATACTTCACCACCTCCAAACTCCTTACTCAGTGCCAAGCCCGGTGGTTGGAGTTCCTCTCACAGTTCAACATGGTAGTTTGCTTCCATCCTGGAAAGTTAGGTGCCAAGCCCAACTCCCTCACTAGATGCTGGGATGTCTATCCTAAAGAGGGGGATAGGGACTACACTCTGGTCAACCCCCAGAATTTCCGCCCCGTTTTCACCCAAGAGCAGCTTGCATTGTCCCTCAGGGCATCATGTTTAGCAGCTCCAGTCCTCTGGGCCAGTATGCTGTTTGATATTGAGTCCCTACACAATGACATCCTCTCCGCTCTTCCCTCCGACCCCATCTCATCCCTCTGCATGTCCACCTCTGAACCCTCTGACTCTCATTGGTCTATCAACTCTGAAGGCTTCCTATGCCTTGACAATCGCATCTACATCCCTGATGCCAATGATCTCTGCCTCTGCATCCTCCATTACAAACATGACCACCTGCTCTCTGGTCATTTTGGACAAAACTGAACATTAGAGCTAATTCGCTGAGAATACACTTGGCCAGGCATCCAAACCTTCGTCAAAGAGTATGTTGCGTCCTGTACAACCTGTGCTCAAGCCAAGGTACCAAGACACAAGCCCTATGGGCTACTCAAACAACTCCCAATCCCCAAGAAGCCATGGAACTCAATCTCCATGGACTTCATTGAACAACTCCCTCTGTCCTCCAGTCACACTGCTATCCTCGTCATCATGGACAGACTGTCCAAACAATGCATTTTCATCCCCACTGATGACAAGGTAACCTCTCTGGAGTTAGCAAAACTCTTTTTACTCCATGTCTTCTCGAAGCATGGAGTCCCTGCACACATCACCTCCGATTGAGGCTCGGAGTTCATCTCCCATTTCTTCTGCTCACTAGGTAAAGCCCTTGACATCCACCTCCACTTTATCTCCGGTTACCACCCAGAGGGTGATGGCCAAACAGAATGAATGAACCAGATGTTGGAGCAATACCTCTGCATATATTGTAACTACCAGCAAGACAACTGGTCTGAACTCCTGCCTCTTGCAGAGTTTGCTTACAACAATGCTCCAAATGCCACCACCGGTGTGTCTCCATTCTTCACCAACAAGGATTATCATTCCAATATCACCATACATCCTGAGCAAGATCTGACCTCCACCTGAGCCCAAGAATACTTCATCGACCTCGACTCCCTCCATCAACTCCTCCATGAAGAGATAGCCCTAGCCCAGCAACGTTATCAAGGTCCTGTGGATGCTAAACAAACTCCGGCACCAGACTTCAAAGTCGGTGATCAGGTTTTTATCAAGGCCAAATACTTCAGCACTATGCATCCCTCTAAGAAACTCTTCAAAAAGAACCTAGGACCCTTTGATATCATTGCACAAGTAGGTGCACTCTCCTTCACCCTCCGTCTTCCAGAGAGCATGAAGTCCATACATCTGATCTTTCATGTCTTCCAACTAGAATCCATTCATCCAAACATCATCCCCAATCGCATGCAACCACCTTCACCTCCAGTTGAAGTCGATGGTGAGCCAGAGTATGAGATCTCTGAGATCTTAGACTTCAAGGTAGACCGTCGAAGAAAGAACTGCAAACTTCTGTACCTGGTCTGTTGATCTGGGTATGAGGGGACTGACGAAGAAACATCATGGTTACTCGCAATGGAGTTAGACCACACATTGGAGCTTGTCTCAGACTTCCATCTTCGATATCCAGAAAAGCTTAGACCTCACCATTCATAATGAGAACAAGGGAAGTTAACATTAAGGGTAGCTATTAGGGGACAGATACATTGCGTACTCCCTTGGACAGGTCCTCTGACACATCCTCTGCTTCTCCATCTCTGCCCTTCCCCTTATTGCCCCCTGCTTCTCCCTCCTTCTCTGGTTGTTCACACCATGCCTTCACCCTTTGGCACTCCACACACAATGTTGACTTTCCTGGTTCCAGGGTACAATCCAATCCGCGCTCCTTACACCTCCGGCACTCCGGAGCTACCTCCACTCGTGCCTTCCCCTTCCCTTTGCTAGAGCCCTGCTCCACCGCCATCTGCTCTGCCTACACTCCATTAGCACTGTCCATCTTGCAATGTGGAGTATTCACCCATTTCTTGGCTGCTACCTCAGCCTCTGCTCAACACCTTGCATCCTCCTCTGCCTGCTTCTTAGCAACCTCCTCTACCTTCTTCTGCTCCTTCTTCTCCCTCTTCGCCTTCACATGCCACCTCTGCTCCACCGCCTTTGTCTCCCACAATGTGTTGCCATCATCAGCACACTCCACCAGCCATTCATCACTCCACATGTTGATGTCTGAGTACTCAGACATGGTGGTTCAACTGTAAGGAATTGTCACTGGACCACCCGGACTTTATATGGTGCAGGTGACGTCCCACTCCACCGCTTCATTTTTTAAACTCTGCAATCAATGGAGTCACATGATCTACAGTGGCCTTCAAGGGTTCAGGCCTAAGAGGGGGATACTGTCATATACCACATCTCAAGTCAACTCCGGTACCTCCATACCATCTCCGTTATACCTCCGGTCCGTTCTCCTCTGTCTCTCCTGTACTTACTCCACTTCGGACTTGTACTTACTTATTTCCTTTGACCCTGTTTCCCTTATGTTCTCATATGTTACTTCTACCTTACGTTCCATTCCTTGCTTAGTTAGAACTCTGATACTGGTGCTCACTTAGAAGCATAGCTCTAAGGCTGCGCTTTGGCATAGTCTTGCCTTCAACCCCTCTGATACATACTGTAACCTGACTTCAGACTTAGTCATCCAAGTCCCTCCATATATAAACTCCGTAGTTACATCTTGTACACTTCAGTTTGAATATCGATCTAATCTGATGCTCTCCCTACTCGTTCTCTAAGTTGTTGACCAACTTCTCTAACCACCCCCTGACCTCCAACCTCCAACCCTCCATAAATTTGGGACAATCAGATCCTGTGCAAGGGCACACCACATAAGGTGAAGCCAAGTCCTGTCTGAACCCCTCAACTCCGAACCTTTGGAGTTCTCCTTGGAGCAGTGTCTGACTCGAGTTTAACAGATGTCCAGGTAGTTGGATGGTTTCCAAAATAGATGTGGAGGTAAGTCTCGATTTCCTGGTTTATGTTGTGGACACAAGGAAGCTACACTGCCTAATCCTAAACCACCATGTCCTGTCAGGCAACCTGGTACTCTTGCTATGGGGCTGTGTTACGATTCGTCCCCTGACTACTCTTTTCCTTGCTACACTCACTACACTTGTCTCCCTAGACTCATGTACCTTGCCGCCATATGTCTCTCGTCACATGCAACCTCACGTAACCTCCAGAGTACCCTTAACTGCCATACGTCTCTCGTCACATGCAACCTCATGTGACCTTCAGAGTATCCTTGATCATGTGACCCATCACATGACCTCCCACCATCGACCTCTAGACTCTCCTACTCATCTAGACTCCCCATGACTTCCCATTAACTTGTCCTATGCTTCTCTAATGGCATAGTCCTCATCCCTCTAGCACCCCTATGCTAGATCCTCGCCTACCACACCACACACCACTTGTGCACCTTGCAAGACTTCCTCGTCACATGCTCCTATCATGTGCCTCGCCACCAGATGCTCACAAGACCAATGCCACCTCTCGTCACATGCCCATCACATGCCTCGCATCTCACATCACCTAGTCTCACCCCTAGGCCTCTCTCGAGTCATCCCTCGTCACCTGTCTGGTGAACCCTGCTGATACTATCAGGGCTTCCTCTTTCCGCTCTTCACTTCCATACCCTGATGAGTTTCCTTTGATCCACTGTTCCGCTCATTTGACATTGTCCAAACTCAGTTGATGGTCTTTCTACCATCTCCTTCGCCTCCTGTCCATGACAGCAACCTCTAGACCCGTCGTATGTTTTACCTTACCTACAGTATTCCCTTTGCCCATCTCCTGTACCCATACATGGTCTGTGCACCATCCCCCTGCGTACTTATACCCTGTTATGAAACAGGAATTGTACTTGCAATTTCCATGACCATTCTTTTTCCCTGATCATGTGACTCTTCTGTCCCTTCACACATCACTCTATCACCTTGTCACATGATCACACCTCATTACCTCTTCACACTTTCACAAATCATGCCGATCATCAATCTTTCCCTGATCATCACCTACAGGCTATCACACCTTCTTCATACACGATCAAACCCTTCAATTGGTATGACCCCTGTCATGACCCTGCAAGATCCTTGATGGATCTCTGCCATGATCACTTCCTTGATCTTTCACATTTTGTGATCAATCTTCCATTTTATTTCCTAGCCTTGTGGTATGCTTCTGATCTTCTAACCACAGGCCTTACCTTTATATCGAGGTCAGCCCTACTGCTACCTCATGGACTCTTACTTTTACAATACATAGCCATCATTAATTACCATATACCCTAGACAACTACAGCTTGGTCTGTGCACCCTCATGTACCGTATATAAGGGGTTGTGAGTTGGCTGGTGTCCCCCCAGCCTAATCCACTTGTTACCTCTCCTACCCTGCCTGCAAAGGTGGCCTAGTGAAGTTAAGCATGACAAGTAGTCAGCGGTTATTCGCCTGCCCACCAGCAATGGTGCCCAGAAGTGAGGCTGCTTGGAGATAAAGCCATCCCTTTCCTCCCCCAGTCTAGCTAGTCAGTTCAAACTTGCATCCCAGTCAAGACATCTCCCAGTCATTGCCAGTGCATAACACATTTATTAGTGGTTACTAAAATCCATAATCCAGCGGCCAACATAATGGTCAAGGCCGAGAGTGCCTTAAGAGTAGTTCCCTCCAGTTAACTATGTGATTACCCAAGTACCTCCTTGGTATGAATATGATTATGCTTGCAGATAGCTGCAAGTATTAGGATGAAGACAGAGCATCATTGCAAGAGTACAATTGCTACTATAGCGGTGCAATAGTCTGCTAGGAGTTCAATAGTAGAAGCCAGACACGATGATGGTCCTCTCATTATATCTGCATCCCCCATACCTGCTGTTTAGCACTCTCTCATCCGACACTTTGGTCCATGCCCCATAGCAAGAGTTCCAGGTTGCCCAACAGGACCCAGTGGTTTAGGTTTAGGCAGTGTAGCTCCCTTGCATCTGCAACAACTGGTTTGCATACTGCAAGATCTGGGGTTCTAGTCTTGACTGTGATATGAGCTTGCTGGCTGGCTGGACTGGATAGGGAGTGGAGTTGGCTTCATTTCCAGACAATCTCACTCCTGGGCACCATTGCTGGCAGGTGGGCGAATAATCATCTACTACTTGAAGGGTACTTCACTAGGCCACCTTTGCAGGCAGGGTAGGAGAGATAACAAGTGGATTAGGCTGGGGGGACACCAGCCAACTCACAACCCCTTATATATGGTTACATGAGATGCACGGACCAAGCCGTGGTGGTATCTAGGGTATAGGGTATTACTGTATGTAGTAGTAGGGTAAAGGGTAATGTCCATGAGGCAGTGGTAAGGCTGGCCTTGATGCCAATACAATGTAAGCCATGAGGTAAAGAAGGTCAGAAGTGTACCTCATGGTAGAAGGGAGGAAATGGAAGATCGATCACAAGATGTGAAAGATCAAGGGATGGATCATGGCAGAGATTCCATCAAGGGTTCTGCAGGGTCATGACTGATCGATCAGAGATGGCAGTAATGAAGAAGACATGATAGCCTGTAGGTGATGATTGAGAGGTGTGAGTGATCGGTGATGTCGTGAAATGGTGAAGAGAGTGAAGATGTGAAGACATGATAGGTTGAGGGTGTGATGATGTGAAGGGACAGAGATGTCACGTGATCAGGGAAAAGGAAAGTCATGGGATTCTAAGGTAAAATCCCGTATCATAAAAGTTTACCCTTTTGGTTTGGCCATCTGTCTGTGAATGGTAAGTGGTGGATAGGGATAAATCATACTTGAGTAGTTTTCCAAGTGCTCATGCAAAGGTAGAGGTGAATTGAGGTCCCTGATCTAATATAATCTTATCATAAAGCCCGAATCTTTTGTAAATGGATTCGAAGAAAAGCTCTGTGATGTCAGCAGCAGTGGCAGTTTTCTTGATTGGGCATAGAATTACCCCCTTTGTAAGGCCATGGTCAACCATGACCATGAGGGAGTCGAAACCATTGGAGAGAGGAAGATCAGTGATCAAATCACAGCTAACCTGTTGAAAGGGTCGAGTGGCAGAGGAGGTGATAGGTAGCAATGGCGGCATTGTGGGGTGAGTATTCACTTTGTTGGCCTGGCAGGAGATACAGTGTAAAATGTAATTCTGCACTGAGGTAGCAAGACCTGGCCATCAAAAGTGCTGAGTGATGAGGGATAAGGTTTTCTGGGTACCTGGGTGGCCAGCTGATTTGTGATCATGGTAAAGAAAGAGGATGCAGGGTCGAAGAGCAGGAGGAATGTAGATGCGATTTTTATAAGTAAGAAGGCCCCCTGTAGATTGAAAGGCAGAGAGGCAGAAGCGGAGGAATGCAGAAGTGGAGGGATCTAACTTCTGTAGGATGTTCAGAGCGGTCTGGTCAGTTTTAGTGGAATCGAAGAGCTGGATGGTCAAGGTGGCATCAACAAGGTTGACAAAAAGAGAAGGAGGGAGCAGGGTGACATAGTTATCCTCAGAAGCAGTGATGCCATGATCTGGGTGGCTGTTATGATATGGGATTTTACCTTAAGAATCCCATGAATATTCTTTTCTTTTTCCCTGATCACGTGACCCCTCCGTTCCTTCACATCATCACGCCAACCCTGTCACATTATCACACCTTCACACTATTCACCTCTTCACGACATCACCGATCCCTTACTCTCGATCACCTCAAGGCTATCATGCCTTCCTCATATCTGACTTCTCTGATCGATCGGTCATGGCTCTGCAGGATCGTTGATCGATCTCTGCCACGATCACACTCCTAGATCTTTCACACCTTGTGATCGATCTCCATTTCATATTCTAGCATGAGGTACGCTTCTGACCTTCCTAACCTCATGCCTTAACTTGTGTTTCCTTCGAGGCTCTGCCTCATGGACTTTACCCTCTACCCTATAGCTATACACAGTAATTCCCTATACCCTAGATACAGTCACAGCTTGGTCTGTGCATTTCTTGTAACCGTATATAAGGGGTTGTGAGTTGGCTGGTGTCCCCCCAGCCTAATCCACTTGTTACCTCTCCTACCCTGCCTACCAAGGTGGCCTAGTGAAGTATCCACAAGTAGCGACGACTATTCGCCTGCCCGCCAGCAATGGTGCCCAGGAGTGAGGTTGTCTGGAGATAAAGCCAACCTTCACCATTCCCAGTCCAGCTCGTCAAGCTCGTATCCCGTGTCAAGTCATGATCCCAAGACTTGCAGTACGTTCCACGCTCGTTTACTCATTATTTAACCAGTCCAGGACTACGCCATCACATACGGCCTAGTCATCCAGTATTCCAGATTAAAGACATAACCCACGTGACTCAAGACCACATCATAGGTCAAGACGATGATATACCGGCAGCACAGTTAGGTCCTCATTACCATTGTGCCTTATCATATTCCAGATAGTCCTATGAGCCGTAGTGCCATAGAAGAACATGTGGTAGCATCTAGCGCACCCTTGTTACGGGTGGCAACCTGATAGCTTACAAAGGGTGGCAACCTGGAGATAGCCATATGAGAAAGCCCTTTCCCGGTTCCAGCCCCGTATAACGATGCCAGGTCGCCCAACAGGACCACGGAGATAGTTGAGGCAGTGTAGCTCTCTTGCGTTTGCAACACTTGGATTAGGCTGCTTACTGTCCCGCGACCTGAAGAGGCCACACGACCATCCCCTACTCCTATCTTAGCTGCAAAGCCCTCGTCCCTAGGAAAACCAACGCAATCGTTTATTATACCCGCGTACCATCACGCACCAAAACCGGTTTCACGTTGACGCTCGTGACGTCATACGATAGTGCGCCTGCCGAGGCATTATAATATGAAGAGCGAAAGCTACTCTAGACTGTCGAGCCTTAGCTCCAGTCGTCCACGATCCTAGGAAGAAGATCCTGTCCTAGCCTTAGTTGTCAGCCCGACGATTACTACTCCTCGTCTATCCCGCATACCCTTCGACGTTTCTTATCCCCCGCCCCATCCACGTCGAAATTCTTTTCCGCCCAAAGAGACTAGTATCCTTCGAAGACCCTAGTGGAAGATGAAGATCAATTCGGAAACGCCTTGCTGAAGTTGGAGTTATACATGGCAACGGTTCGCCCTCTGTACCGATGGAATCATGAAAGCAAGCTCCGAAAGAAGAATTGGTCGACATCCGAAGCTATACTCAGTCGCACAAGAAGTAAAGAGAACATCTCTGCGGTATCATGATGAAGAAGAATAAATCTGCTAGAGGTTTAGTCTGCGCCCACATGATGATTCAGCTACAGGCTTCAAAACGCATCTCTTGAGATGGTGTCGATACTCAGTGACACTAAGCCGTACTGGATCGTCTACAACATTGCTCGCGTCTACCTCAGAAGGAAATCAAGTGCAACACTTACGATTAGACAAGACTTAGTCCATCAAGCGATCTGCCAGAGCGTCTAGCAATCTTAGCGCGGCACCGGATCTAAAATAAGATGTGCTTAATTCTCTGGTTCAAGTTAAGTCTTATACGAAGTCTCTAGCACTGATCAACCTTGGTAACAAGAGCAAGAAATATTAAAAACCTCACAAGATTCTATTCAACGACATCTTTTCTTTTCTGACTCCCTCATTTGCATTCCCTCGTCGCCACATCCCAGCGATGACATCATCATTCCGACCTCTACCCCTATCCCCAGTCTCCGTCCAGAGAAGACGTTAAAAGCTTCACAAGCAAGGATGAAGAAGATGTGTAGAAAAGTCCAAGAGTTTTCTTTTTAGATTTGCGAAAGACGAAGTTGCTCGCCCCAAGTAGACCGCACCTAAAGCTTTGCTGATCCTCGAAACGCCTATGGGAAGCTGTGTTGAAAAAGTACCAGTGGAATCAAGAACCGTAGCTCCGAAAGAAAGGAGATGAAGCAAGCCTATAAAGCAAAGTCGATGTTAGAGCAATCAAGTTAATCTATCTGATGAAGAGAGGACTCAAAGATAATTTTATTTTCCTTCAACATTATCGCTTAATCCACACAGAGTCTAAACGTGGAACTCAAGACTAAGATCGCGCCCCCACACTAGTAGTATCGAAGTCAAGAGATGATTGAACCATCGTTAAAGGTTTCCTTCCAGCATGAAGTAAAACTGTCCAGATCCTAAACACGATCAGAAACTGTTTTTCGTCTTAGCTGAAGAAATTCAAGATCTAATCACTGGCGTACGGTTATTTGGTCGAAAGACAGTGAGGCCTACAATAGGAAAAAAGATCAAGAAAATCTAAAGCGAAGATACCTGACCGGAACGTCGATAAACTACCCGTCCATCCGCATCGACGCAAAACTTGGAAGATGCTTGTAAGAATTCAAGAATTCAGAAGATCAATCCTCCTCGCTGCGGTTATTCGTCCATTGTGAAGTGAGGCTTCGCCTGGAGAGGAGATCAGAAGAATTCGAAGATTCAAAGAAGTATTATGTCTTGAAGCAGACGTTAAAAACTTTCTGGTGGTTGTTAACTCAACGATCATTAGTTCCTATCCAGAACAGAAATGGATCGACAATTGGCACAGTCGTTAAACGTCATCGTTCCAGAGATGAACAGAAACTCTTTCGATCCTGAACATGATTTTAAAAGGTTTATCTTTTCTTTTCTTCAGTTCCCTTCCAGAGAAGCCCAAGTCAAGAATAGGTCTGGATCCAGAAGTAGGATTCCGATTTTGTGAAGATGATCCGCGTCCTGCGAAAGATCTCAGCTATTCAAGACGTCAAGCCTATCTGCAATTATGTTCTCAGTCTCTCCGCCTTTCATCTCAAAAAATTAAAAGAATATACAAAACAAAGAAGATACAAAAACGAATATACAAAAATATTAAAAGAGTTTAGACCAGCTCAGACATGAGGATAAATATGTTTCTTGATAAAAACCGATTATTGCGATTATATCAAGGTTTTCTATGTAGTCTGCAATGACTATAAACTACGATCAGTCTGGAATGACTATAATCTATTTAGTTCAGCATAACGATAAACTGCCTAGAGTCCGGGAAGACTATAAACTATATCGCGATCAAGTTTACATGGCAAAGTATCCAGCACGCCCTCTGTAACCACTCAGATCATTTCAAGTCTTTGGTTGTTTCCTTAGCTCAAGAAACCTCCACCCCTCCTTCCTTTTGTTTTCAGATTAAGGTCTATACCAAGTCAAGTGATATGAAGATCCAAGGCACCGGTTATTCGTCTAACCAGAAGTGAGGCCCCTGCCAAAGATTGGATTTGATCAAGAGGAAGTATCCCCGCGTTCTCGCGCTTTCTGAAAACCATCTCGTCACTCTTCTCCTCGAATCAATTGATGAAGCTGATTTGGAAGTAGTACCAGTCGACATCGAACTGGGAAGCCAATGAAG
>JBBPKD010001081.1:0-11913 GCA_038089075.1 Singerocomus inundabilis
AGAGCCGCCTGCTTCCTGCTTACATTGCAAACTGCTAGGTTATGCAAGCTACAATGCACCACGAAAAGGGAGATGAACCATTCTCAGAGGACGACGATGAACTGCTATCTAATTCTGACACATCCAGTAACCCGAACTTTGAAGAGGAGGAAATGCTCGAGACTGACTCTGGCGAAGATAGATTCAGCAATCACAGCGCCTTACTTGCTGAAGGGTCTGAAGACGATGACTTGATTGCTGTAGATGAAATTTCGGGTGGACTCCTTGAGTATGATGGTTCAGACGCAAAAACAGAGCAAAGTAACGAAGAATGGGGAGGGATCGGTGGCAGTGGCAAACGTAAACAGACGGACGAGAGTCAACGAAAGCGCAAGAAACGAAAGACCCTACCTACATTCGCAACTTATGAGGAGTATGCGAGGATGATCGAGGAGGGCCCGGAGGATGAAATTTAATTGAGTCAAAAGCTTCGTCTATACAAGACTAATTAACCGAGCTCATTGACCGTGCAAACGTGTGCGGACGTGTATTGCCATGACATGAAGACCACATCTTAGAGTGGAGTGGACACGAAAGTTCTATGGTAGTGACATGCCCGTGCCTCTTCTTGCCCAGGACAAGTCTGCGCACCTGGATAAGGACACACCGATCGCACAGGGGATCAAGACAACTCTTAGAATTTGATATGATCATCTCAAGCTACCAATTATCACGAGCTTTTGCACCCCGCCGAGTCTCCTCATCTTTGAGTTTAGCCTCCAGTCCCACCCATGCATTATAGGCATACATTTCTGCGTGCTGATATCGACAGAGTCAAATCTAGGGGGGTGGACCACAAAGGTGGATGCGGACCTTGATTAAATCTCTTACTTGGTCCATGGAAGATACCTCTGGGCCAACTAATCTGAACGTCCGGAGAATAGGTTTCCCACCCGGGAACGCATACATCACGTACATACGCAATGGCACGGAAGCCTCTTCTTGTAGCGTGGCGTCCAAAAAGTGTACATTCGATAACTAGCAGCACACAAATCAACACCTGAGATATGCCCAATGACGAAAGAACAGAACATACGACATTCAGCGTGACACATACCGGCCATGATTCCCTCCCGTCCAAGACCTCTCCCTCATCCCAATAGTCGGTGAGCTCGAAGTCAGTTGCCGTTCCTGTTCCCTTCGTCTCAAAGCCATACTTGTCCTCTGCTTTACTATCGTGCTCTACATCCATGCCGGCGTTGGCTTGTGTGTCATGCCTACAAGGGGCCCGATACTCTACCGCTTTCGTGCGTGGAACCTTGGTGTCCCAGAGTGCGGCCCGACAAGCGAACATAAGGCAATCGATGACATTGCCCCCATCTGCAAAGATCACAGCGTCCAACTTGATGACCCAGGCTTTCTTCCCTGGCACGATGGCCAGGTTACTTGGACGGAGGGATGGATGGGATAGCACACTCCCCAGAAGAGACGTGAGATCTGACTGAAGGTCGTCCAACGCGTTCGAGGACAAGGAGGGATAAGCTGCAGGGGAGCTGCCAAGCGACAGTTGGTTTTCCAAGCCCAAACTTGGTGTCGAGAGGAAGGGAGTCAATCAAAAGGGCTCACCAAGATACAGAGCACACGACTCTCTCCTCATCTTCTTCGTCGCCAACACTGGCTACTTCTAGCTTCACTCCGACGACTACTTCCGTTCCACTACTCACGGTCCCTGCCTCTTGCACGTATCCACCTCGCCCAGGACATCCTATACAAACCTTTGCACTCCCATTTGCAAGGGGAATTACACCTGTCTCAAGCGCAATTGGTCGATAGTCATCGAGTGCGCGACCATCAATACGTAGCGGGGGGTTAGAGTTGAGTAGTGACGATTGGATGTACGACTTTTCGGATTTCGACAGAGTCATCCCGCTTCTGCACGACAGTGGAGGCGCGCACAAAGTTCTGGCTGAAATCGATAGATAAATGGATGCATACGAAGGTAACACAAACTAGTACACGATCGGCTAGATCCCTCGCCATCCCAAAGGCTGCTTCTAACATAAAGCATAGAGGTTCATGGTACATTGCATGAACACGGTTGGACAGGCTCGAGTATGGTGTATTATTCAACCTCTCTATCCATCTACTGTAATTTGGCAAACATCTCCCTTGATTCCTGGAGCGCCGAAAGCTCCACTTCTAACGTTTTCCGCTGCACGAGCATTCCAGTTAGCCTCGAAACAAATCTCAAGGGAGAACAACGCGCTAACCTTTTCTTCATTACTGAGTTGTACAGCCTCAGGCACAGCGGTTTGATAGTCGGGTTGTGATACCACTTTGTACAGCTTCTCGAGGTTGAGACGGACGAGATCGAATTTCTTGTCACACTTTGCAACCTCTGCCTCTAGATTCACAAGACCCTGAAAATTCGTCAGAGGGCATAATCAAGGGAGTCTAGATTGTGACATACCTGTACTTGGAGGTACACTACCACAGTCGACGAGACAACGGCCGAGCCACACCCTGCCAGTATTTGCGAAGTAGATCCTTGAATAACTTCCAATTTCGTGCAACCCTTGGTCAAAGCACTGATCGTGGGAGCTTGAGACTCGAACAGGGCCCTCTCCTCTGGAGTCTGGACATGGATATAGACTGAGTAGAGCTATTAGCCCGATCACCCTGCAGATGTTCTCATAATAAGAACATACGTTGTATATTTGATTGCAAGTTATATGACGCTGCCAGTGAGCGACCCGTCCGCAACGCCGCAAAGACAAGATCAAATCTCTCTTCAGCAACCGTGGACTGGAAATCAGTGTCCTATTGGAACAGTGCATTAAGTGGACCAATCTTAGTGACAAAAGGTGACTTACCAAGGTAGGGTATCGCGAGATCATGATGGAAGGAAGATCTGTTGATCGCCTTGGGAGGCGCTGCCAGAGCTCTTCGGTGACAAACGGCATGAAAGGGTGGAGAAGCCGGAGACCATAATCGAGGCAGGTGTGCAGTGTCTGCTGTGCCGACGTGCGCACCTTGGGATCGGCAGAGGGGTCGGTCATAGGTTTCATGGCTTCCTGCGTAGGATGAACAATAACACCAGCGTGGGCGGTGGGAATCACGTACAATGTATACGTCACATAGCTCGTACAACCAGAAATTGTACACTGCCGTAGTAGCAGCCATGAAATTTCGCACTTCAAGATGTTTGTTGACCTCGCCCGCAGCGAAATTCAGCTTGTGGAGGATCCATTGTTCGACGAGCGTCTCACTACCGGTGGGCTGGATGCTCTGTGAGCAAATCGAACACACTAAAGAAGAGCGGGCAACCTTTACTACGTCGATAGGGACGAAATCAGCTTCAAACTTGAGCATCGCGAACTTGGTGGCGTTGAACACTTTGTTGCAGAACTTTCTATAGCCTTCCACGCGGAGAATCTCGAGGTTGATATCGCGACCTTGGTATATGTATGACAAACCCTTTCCCCTAAACAACTGCCTAAACTCACCTCCGCCCGAGTAGGCACACAAAGCAAACCGAAGGCCGTCTGTCCCACATTCCGGAATACCTTTAGGAAAGTCTTTCTTCTGCCCTGAAATAGCTTTTGCAATTTCTTTGTCATCCAAGTTGCCCTCGTACAACTTTTGGTGAAGGTTATCGAGAGATAATCCGTGGATGACGTCTAAAGGATCAATGACATTACCCAGACTTTTACTCATCTTCCGTCCGTGAGCATCGCGGATCATTGCGTGGCAAAGGACTTCGCTGAATGGGACCTTGCCCGTCAGGTAGATACCAAGCAACACCATGCGGGCGACCCAGAAGAATAAAATGTCCCAGCCAGTCTCTAGCAAACTCGAAGGGTAGTAATGTTCAAGATCGGGAGTCTAGGGAGGGTCAGGCTTCATACACAAAGGCACGAAAAAGAACCTACCTTTTCCGGCCAGCCCATGATGGAGAATGGCCACAGGCCAGAGGAGAACCACGTATCAAGCACATCCTCGTCTTGCTCGAGGCTGAAGCTCCGGCCTGCAGCCAAAACCTTAGCACGTTCAGTGGCTTCTTCGGGTGTCCGACCCACGACCCAATTCTTGCCATCGTTAATCTGAAAATGACGCAACGCTTGATAATCATATCGTGCCAAGGATCATCGCATACGCACATCATTCTCCTCGCCTTCTATGCGGACAAAATACGCGGGACAACGGTGACCCCACCATAATTGACGCGAGATACACCAGTCCTGGATGTTATCTAACCACCTATACCAATCAGCTTCTGACTGCGCTGGGGTAATCTTGAGCTCTCCTGCCCGAGTTCGCTATAGCGGGAGCGAAGGGTATGTGAGAAACGCCGCACCAACTGATGGTAAATCTTATTGTACCTTGATTGCCTCCTCCGCTAAAGGTTTGCATTTCACCCACCATTGAGGTTTCAAGATAGGTTCTATGACATCTCCGGATTTACTATATAGAGGCATCGACATATGCATATATGGCGAGGACAAGGAGATTCTCACCTACAGATAGGAATTTGCATGGGGTTATCTTTTGTCTCGATAAATAAGCCAGCATCTCCAAGCGCCCTAACAACTTCTCTCCTAGCATGGAACCGTTTCATGCCCTGTTGGTGTACACACATAAGTCTCGCTTACTCAGGACAATCTGTCATCCTTACATTAAACCTCTCTCCGGCATTAACATTCAGCGTCCCATCATCATTCAGAATGCTGATGAACTCCAAATTGTGGCGTTTCCCAACTTCATAGTCATTGGGGTCATGAGCAGGCGTGATCTTCACCGCACCAGTCCCAAAGTCCTTGTCAACCATATCATCGGCAATAATCGGTAAGCGCCTATTAACAAAAGGGTGCTTTGCAAATTTCCCGTGAAGGTGCTGGAAGCGTGTAAAGCGTGACTGATGCAACTTATGAATGCAATAGATATACTTTATAACGACAATCTGTGGGATGCACGGCAATGGCGGAATCGCCCAGCATCGTCTCCGGGCGTGTGGTTGCGACAATGATCTTCTCATCTACGAGGGTGCAAGTAAGAAGAAGAAAAAACGCCACAGAAAGACGACATACCAGACCCTTCAATAGGATACGCAAACGATGTGATTACGCCAAACTCGAATTTCTCCTTCGGATCATAACCTGGGACATTGAGTAAGGTCTTGCCTTCTAGTTGTTTTTGTTCCACCTAGGAGATGTTAATCATAAGGGAGAGCCGTATGGGAGCGAATACTGCACCTCCAGGTTTGATAAAGTTGTATTCAGCCTCACACACCAGTTCACCAAACGATTATCCCGATACACAATACCACCCTCGTGCAGCCGACAGAAGTTTTCAATGACAGCTTTTGAGAGTGACTGAAAGACAGGTAAGATAATTGACAGGAAGAGCGTCCTTCACGTACAGGGTTCATTGTGAATGCAACACGATCCCAGTCAAAACTTCCTCCGAGTCGACGAAGTTGATTAGTGATACGTGATTGGTAGCTATAAGATGTGAAACACGACACCGTGTTCATGGCAAAGGAATACGAACTCGTTCTTCCAGTCCATGACCTTGTCCAAAAAGGCCGCTCTACCGAGATCGTGACGCGTTTTACCCTCTTGCTTGAACAGGCGGCGTTCCACGACAGATTGGGTCGAGATACCTGCATGATCAAACCCGGGAACGAAGAGCGTTGTCTTCCCCAGCATGCGATTCCTGAATAATTGGGTGTTGGACGATGTACACAATAAGCAGTAGGACTGACCAGCGTATCAACCCGTCTTGAATAGCAACTGTGAGTGCGTGACCAATGTGGAGGCTGCCAGTGACATTTGGAGGGGGAAACGGAATGACGAATACACCTTCTGGTTTCGTCGAACCATCGGGAGCTCTCTGGGGTTTGAAGAAACCCGCTGCTTCCCACCAATCGTACCAAGCAGCTTCGACAGCCTGTGGATTGTATCCAGATGCCATTGGCTGGGTCATATCTATGCGTGGAGGACGAGTCAGGAACATAGCGGAGGCGAGGCTGGATGGGTTACCTTTCTTCGCGCCTTTGGGCGTCATGTTGACGAATGCGGGTTCCTCTGTTTTCTTTTCTCTCTCTGCCTTGGTCTTTTTATCGCTTGCAGGAGTAGATGCACTCTGTTGGAGCTGCTTCGCGGCCAGCTTGGCCGCTTTCTCTAATTTTTTCGCCTCCTTCTTGGCTAGTACGGGGTCAGATAACGACAACGCGTGGGGTGATCACTTGCCTGAGTTCTTCGATGGTGCAGACAAGGATTCCAAGTCTCCGGACGACATTTTTACTATGAGACGTCTGTAGGTACCAAGAGATCGTGGAAGAACGTCGAGATATCGATGCGACAGGAGCATCCGAGTCAATGTGATGATGCTTACTAAGCAAACCGAATCACCATGTTACTTCCAAATTTGGGGAGCGATAATTCAACCCAATCCTTGTGCCACGTACAGTGACAAAGCTATCACGGCTCTGCAACTTCAAGCTACGAGAAATATTTGTATACGAGGCCATCAGTATCGAAAAAATGGTGAGCGCGACGACCACCGATGCGGTCCCAATCGAAACCGCGCATGAGGACATGATCGTATGCATACCTTCTTTTCGGAGCGTACTGTACACCTCATCTGTTTCTCTTTCCTTTCAAGCACGACGCTCAGCTTGATTACTACGGGAAGCGCCTTGCTACGTGTTCTTCTGACCGTACCGTCAAGGTTTTTAATGTCGTCGACGGCGAGCCATCCAAGTCGGCAGGGCAGACACTGAAGGGGTACGTGTCTAACGAACCCGCTAGGGTTGATGCTCACTTCGTTGACTTGTTAGTCACACTGGCCCCGTCTGGCAAGTTGCATGGGCACATCCCAAGTTCGGCAACATCCTTGCATCGTGTTCGTATGATGGTCAAGTACTCATCTGGAGAGAGCAAACGCAGGGACCTTCAGTGGGGTCGTGGACGAAAATCAAAGAGCACTCGTTGCATAGCGCGTCAGGTACTCTTTGCACCTACATTTGTATGCTCTATCTGATCCTATGATACTACATAGTCAATTCTATTTCCTGGGCCCCCCATGAGCTAGGTGCTATCCTGGCATGTGCCTCTTCCGATGGCAAGCTTTCCGTGCTTACTTTCAAAGGTTTGTTTGTCCGCCTTCATTTCAAACTCATCGCTGTTTATCGAACGTCCTTTGCAGACGACGGTCAGTGGGTCGCGGACATCTTTAATGGCCACGCAATCGGCTGCAATGCTGTTTCTTGGGCGCATGCTACTCACCCTGGTTCGCTTATCCACCCTCATCAGCCTGGGGCGCCATCCCCTCCTGCACCCTTTAAACGCTTTGCCAGCGCTGGCTGCGACAACCTGGTCAAGATATGGTCTTTTCGCGATGACACGCAGACGTGGGTCGAGGAGGAAACGCTCGAAGGACACGGAGACTGGGTGCGCGACGTCGCGTGGGCGCCAAATATCGGGTTGCCGAGGAGCTATATAGCCACTGCATCGCAGGTATGCTATTCTCAAAGACGGGGCATGGAAAAATAGATTGGGTTTCTGACATGCGTCTTTCTCCCTATACAGGACAAGTCCGTGCTGATCTGGACCAAGGATGCGCCGACTGCACAATGGGTGAAGACGACTCTTGACCCGTCCCCTACTGCATCACAGAACTCGCCGACAACACCGGGCAGGTTTCCCGATGTTGTGTGGCGAGTGTCATGGAGTCTCGCTGGAAACATACTTGCGGTCAGCTGTGGCGACGGAAAGGTGACACTTTGGAAAGAGAACTTGAAGGGCGGTTGGGAATGTGTGAGTGATGTAAACAGCTGATAAGCTGTATATGCTCTGTGTACGAGCACCATGACATCTAAAACTACTGAGCAAAACTGGTTCCACTTACATCCAAGAAAGAGTTGGAAATGTCCATGAAACATGGTTGACAATCATTTTCATTTGATTGATGGTGTGATGTTGAGGTAGGGTACTTACAGTGAGTGAAAAAACTATTGCAATATTTGACCTCAATCCAATACACAAAGCATATTGCAATTATATGTGGGAATTGTGTTTAGTGTTGGTGAGATGAATTAATGTACATACTCTTGGCTACAACATTGCCCCCTAGGTCATGTGATTACACTCAGGGCCTGCTGAGATATAGCCATTACAAAACAGTTATCTCATTGCAACAGTTTATTCACTTTTAAATTAAGCATGAGATTTCATGTATATATGTGAATATTTGCATTTGTTTGATACTATAAACAAATATATACTATTTCTGAGTTTCAAACAGTTCCCACACTTCTTTTTTTCCTACTTTTACCATTATGAAATCTCTTTCTATTGATCAGAAAGCTACTATTCTAGCTCAGCTTTATGCTGGACATTCTGCCTGCTCTATTGCCTCCCATATGGGCCTCAATGTCTTTACTGTGTCTAGGCTTTGCTCCAAAGAGTGCCCAAACCTAGAAAAATCCTCTAGTGATTGCCCATTCAAACTTTCTCCTATCAATATTTGTTATAATATCCATCTTCTTTCTAGTGGCAAGGTAGAAACTTGTCATATACTGCACACCAAGTCAACTCCGGTACCTCTGTACCATCTCTGTTATACCTCTGGTCTGTTCTCCTCCACCTCTTCTGTACTTGCTCTGCTTTGGACTTGTACTTACTCATTTCCTTTGACTCTGTTTCCTTTATGTTCTCATATGTTACTCCTACCTTACATTCCATTTCTCACTTAGTTAGAACTCCGATACTGGTGCTTGCTTAGGAGCACAGCTCTGAGGCTGCGCTTTGGCATAGTCTTATCTCTGACTGCTCTGGTACATACTATAACCTGACTCCAGACTTAGTCATTTGAGTCCCTCCGTATATAAACTCCATAGTTACATCTTGTATAGTTCAGTTTAAATATTGATCTAACCTGACACTCTCCCCACTCGTTCTTTAAGTTGTTGATTGACTACCCTAACTACCCCTCTGATCTCTGACCTCTGACCCTCTGTAAATTCGGAACAACCGGATCCTGTGTAAGGGCACACCACATAAGGTGAAGCCAAGTCCTGTCCGAACCCCTCAACTCTGAACCTCTGGAGTTCCACTCAGAGCAGTGTCCAACTTAAGTTTAACAAAACTGCTGTTCAGGTTGCCAAAACTCTTTCCAACATTATTAACCAACCTTTCAATCCTAATATAGTCTGCCCACACTTGAAAAAGTCTGGTATGAAGGCTATAGTCAAGAAGAAATCTCCTCTACTTTCTGCCAAACATTGCAAGGCTTATTTGGACTTTGCCTATGCCCATAAAAATTGGACTATAGAGGACTGAAAGCATGTTATTTGATTAGATGAGATTAAAATCAATTACCTAGGGTTAGATGGTTGCAAATGGGCATGGAAAAAGCCAGGTGAGGGTCTTAGTAACTGTCATATACTGTATTTCAAGTCAACTTTGGTGCCTTCATACTACCTCCATACTACCTCTGATTTGTCTTCCTCTATCTCTCCTGTACTTACTCTGCTTCAGACTTGTACTTAGTAATTCCTTTTAACTCTGTTCTCTTATGTTCTCATACATTACTTCTACCTGTTATATCCATCCTCCAACCCCTATCACCCCTCCTCCAACCAACTCTGTCAACCCTCATACCTCCTACACCTCCTATCCCTCAGAGTTCCTACTCCAGAGTTCGTTCCTCTATTATGACCAGTCTAGACCATGCTGGACCTATTTGTCTTCAATTATTGCTATGTACATTATGTCTTGTCATTGTCAATCTCTTATCATTTGTTCTGTCATCCTTTGATGTTTCCATATGTTCTTTGACATTACCATATGGTCACTTGACATTTTCACATGCTTACTTGTTTCATCTTATACCTTGTACCTTACTTCACTCATACTTAAGAGCTGCACTCCTTGTATGTCTCCTTAGTATGAATATCAACTAAGTCACCTCTTCTGTCCTTGTTTGATAATCTCATCCAACCCCTACCCCTCCTATGCTACCTCCACTCCAGACCTCCGCTTTGACATCCTACAAAATATGAGGATATGGTCCTATATAAGGGCATGACACATAAGTCCTGTGCCAATGTCCTGTTGCAACTGCAAAGGTGAAACACTGAAGAAAACAACTGGAATGACTATAGTGTACTGGTTTCTGATATTCTTGGCAGGGGGGTTTTTGTACAACTGCTGCAGGGCTTCTGGCTGGACTGATAGAGGCAGGAGTAGAGGGTAACCTTGTGTGGACTCACTCCTTTGCAGGTGAATATCCAAGTAGATTAGGCTGAGGGATGACAGCCAAAACACAGTCCCTTATATACTACTGGTACATGTGCACAGACCAAGCAGTGTGTGTGAATAGAAGTAATGGAGATGAAAAGGCTGGGCTTCTATCAAATGGAAGAGAAGAAGAGAAGCCAGCAGAAATGAAAAGAAGCATGCCATGCCTGATGTGCATGTGAAGAAGCACAACACATGCTAGATGCATGGTGTGACAAAATGGAAGAAGAAGCATGACCCTGAACATGCAGGTGCCATGTGAAGATGTGAAATAGGTGAAGAGGTGAAAGAATCACATGACCTTGTGAATGTGTGAAGGTGTGAAGTGATCACATGATCTGAAAGATAAGATAAGATAATGAAAAAGAAGGAAATTATACAAGTGTTCCTACATATTCACAACATGTCCTTACTAAGTCTCCCCTTACTCTGCTCCTCCATTAGGACTTTTAGTCCACCTTTGTCACTAACCCCCTTGCTCCCCCTCAGAACTCTGCAGCTCTGGTCGGACTTCAACATGGAGGTTACTGTTGCAACTGCAAAGGAGCTACACTGCCTAACCTAACTCTATGGTTCTGTTGGGCAATCTGGCATATGTTCTATGGGGCTTTAACCATGAGATGTTGGGAATGAGGATTGCTGAGACAGCAGAAAGGGGAATCAGATAGAGAGAAAGGGTGGAGCATTGGGGGGACCCACTACTTTGGGAACTCCTAGCGGACTATTGCACCACTATAGTAACCATGCTTCTATTGCAAGCAGATTCTGTCACCATTCTAATACTAGGGCCTAACACCACTAGCATAATCGTGTTCATACTGATGGGGTACTTGGGTAATCGTGTAGTTGTCGGCGGGAAACTACCCCTAAGGCACTGTGCCTCATAGCCATGTAGGCTCTGGATAATAAATTAGTATATATGTAGTGACTGGATTGCATACTGCAATATCTGGGATGTGATCTTGCTGGGATATAAGTTGGACTGGCTAGACTGGGGAGGTGGAGGTTGGCTTTATCTCCAGCTAACCTCACTTCTGGGCACCATTGCTGGCGGACAGGCAAATAGTTAGTGACTACTTGTATGGCTTAACTTCACTAGGCCACCGGTGAGGGCAGGGTATGTTGTGAGTGCAAATGAGCAAGCACTGTCTAACCTATCTTCCGTGGTCCTGTTGGGCAACCTGGAACACATGCTATGGGGTGAACCTAAAATGTCGGAGAGAAGAGTGCTGGACAGCAGAGAGGGGAATGTGGATGGAAGAGAGGGTGGATGTCAGAGGGGACCCACTACAACAAGATCTCCAAGGGAACTATTGCATCCCTATGATAGGTGTAGCACTATTGCAGCTAGCCTCTGTCTTCCTTCTAACACTGGCATCTGTATAACAATGTAATTGTAGTTGTGCTGATGGGGCACTTGGGTAATCGTGTAGTTATCTGGAGGGTACTACCCTTAAGGCGCATTGCCTCTAGCCTTGTAGGCTCTGGAATAAATTAGTAACCACAAACGAGTGTGTTATGCACTGGCAATGACTGGGACTCATCTTGTCTGGGATGTGAGTTGGAACTGGACTGGCTGGACTGGATAGGGTGAAGGTTGGCTTTATCTCCAGACAACCTCACTTCTGGG
>JBBPKD010001082.1:0-11908 GCA_038089075.1 Singerocomus inundabilis
AGGTAACGGCGGTTGGTTGTGGGCGTGCGACACGAGTGTGCTGGCAGACGCAGGCTTACCCTGCACATTCCGCGCGTGTCTAAAGTGCTCGCCTCTGCCGATGGAGGGTTTTATCAGATATTGTACACGCCAACAGTGAACGAACGCCTACCTGAGATTCTGCAAGATGTTGTTGACCCGTCGCACAGAGGCATCGGCCTCTTGGGCTGTCTTGTGCGGCGCCATGGCAGGGTCGCACGATAACTCGGAGACCCAAGGCTCTTTGTAGCTCATACTGCGTTGACCACCACATCTCTGACCGTCAACGAGTCAGCTTGGAGGAACCAAATGATGATAGCTGTCGTTGACGCGTTTGCTTGGTCAAGGTCGGAAATAAAACGTTCATACGCGTTTTTGGACATAAGATGCATACATGGCAGAGTAAATGCAGGTTGATGGTGAATTCATGCCAGGCATACCCTCGTACAGAACAACATCCTTCAGCTACACGGCGTGGCCCCAACGCTCACTAGCACTCCCCAACAAGGCAAATCATCAGACGATGCAGCAAGGTAGCACGCCTAGTTCATTTGTCGGATGAGCTTGTTGATGTTGGACTCCCGGTTACCCGAGTCACCGCCCTGGACAAAGTGCTTGAACTTCCGTGTTCTCCAGCCACCAGTTGGGTTCGAGAGCTTGAAAGGCCAAAGGAAGTTGGATGCCTATGACAGAACGAGATGTGTGAAAAGAAGATGTCAGCATCAAATGTACAGACCTGCTTAAAGTTTGGTCCAGCAGTGGCAATTTCATGGACGAGGTCCTCAACGCAGAGGATATCGTACTTGCCGAGCTTTTCCTCGATGACGGCGTTGTTGGTAAGAGGGATGCGTTGTTTGTCAACCTTGCCGTATCCGCGCTTGTAGATCAACTCTCGGATCGATTTAAGGTTGGGCTCGCTAAAAATTTCAGTCAGCCAAAGTAACACGGTGACATTGGAGTAGAACCAACCCATAGGCAATGTAAGGATCAACCAGCCGCAACATCTGCTGTGTTGCCTTGGTCACTTTGACAAACACACCATTGTTGATTTGGAGGAGACGGAGGAGTTGAAGAATCTTCCTGGGTTTTGGTGCGATTTCGTTGATACCACGAATACGGATGACAAAGTAAACCTTGGGTTCGGCGGGAACGTAAAAGTCACCAGACGCGCGTGCTGCCCTCTTTAGCCGGATCTCCTCCCGCTCTTTCGCGAGATACTCCTTCACATAGGACTCGGCCCGCTTAAAGACGACCTTGCGTTTTGCGTGTACTGCCTGTTCAAAGTGTTAGATCGACAGTATGAATGCATGGTTGACAAGGGAAGAGTAAAAATTCAGTCCCGAAAGATGGTTAATTTAAGGCAGCACCGTAGAATAAACCACTAGCCACGAAGTTGAACCGTATACATCATACACACGCAGAAAAGGAAATAGCTTCAAGGAATCTTGGACACACCTTTCGTGCAGCCGCAGCCGCAGCGAGGCGCTCTTCTCGAGCCTTTTCGTTTTGCTTGCGCTTTTTGAGAAGGGTCTCTGGAACTTGGATGTCCTGCAGTGAGCGGGAAGGGTCAGATTTCATCGGCTGAAGGTCGATTTGTCACTGACCGCGAGCGAGGGAACGCTTGAACCAGATGGTTAATATGGTGTAGTCATCACCGAATTTCAGTACTCACGTTGTTGAAGGAGCCATGGGGAGTCTTGGGGTGGATTCGCTGGTATAGTATGACAGCACTTGCGGAGGTGCGGTGGCTGAGAGCTATACAGTTATTAGCTCATTATTTCCCACGTACGGAGCTTGTCCGGCATTCCCCTTTTAGGACACCGCGGACAGTGGGGCTGGGACAGTCTTGGACTCCCGAACGATGCATGGATTCTTCCAAATCAGCTATTCGTCTCATGTTTATTGCACCACGGCATTCATTTCACATGGCGTAAACAGGGCACGCTGATCATGGCCACCAGGAACAGAGCTCGTTGGCACTGACAGGTGGTCTCGCTTAATAGCGCTCAGAGTTTCACCACCTGGCATCCTTCTACTTTGGTCCTCAACCATGACGCCACGTAGAGACCTGCGCTGGCGGTCGCTCGCGATCCTTGTAACCGGATTGCTCTTGGTGGCCCCTGTAGGGATTCTCGCTCAAACATCGAATGCGGTTTGTCTATCTTCGTTCAATTGGGTACATCGCTCTGTCCTATCCCATGCATTTCCCTCTCAAGCCGTCTTTTATGACTAGATGGTCAACAGCAAAAACCAGACTCCTTGCACTGTTGCAGCTTATCTACAAGGCGCATGTACTGGCGGTCGTAAGTTCCTTTCTATTATATCTTACTCTCGTTCGGTACTCTGATGTTGATCAAGAATTTTCCGTCCTTCCGCTCGCACCCAACACTCACTACATTGGTCCCAATGCGAACCAACAAAATGAGTGTCAGTGTAGCTCTGTCACGTACAGCGCCTTGAGTGCCTGTGGTCTATGCCAGAATGCTACAATTGACAGGTAATGTAGGTTTTTGCGAATTACTATCTGCACATGCTTATTTTCATTCCAGTTGGAGTCAATGGTACTTCAATTGTTCGATCGTCTATCCAGGGATGTATGTTGCCGTATATCGTCCAGTTGTCCTCGAGTTTACCATCAAACAGCTTCCTACCAGGTATTCCAGAAGGTACAGCAGTGCCAGCATGGGCGTTTCAGAACGTGACGGTACGCATCAGTTGCATTAAGTAGTATGCCCAGTGTTGCTGAGAACTATGTTCTAGCAAAGCAACACGTTCAACATAACGCTTGCTCAGTCCGTTGGGGGTGAGTTACCACTTCTGTAGTTGTTCCATCCAGTGTCCATCGAGTCGTTTAGATAACCCCGAGTCGACTGCAATTAGTTCTCAATCCACCGTTACTGCTATTGCAACGTCGACCGCTTCAGCATCGCTCACTGCATCGCCATCAGCCTCGGGCACGAGTACTTCAAGTTCAACTCCCTCGGGTAGCAGTTCCAAAACCGGGGCGATTGCCGGAGGTGTTGTTGGTGGTGTTGGGGGTGTTGCATTAATCGCTGGAGCTATTGTCTTTTTCCTCATGAAGAGGAATCGTTCTCAAGTCTCCCCGTCTGCCAGTCAGCCGACGTCATCCTCTCCTTATACAGAAACCACTCCTTCCGCTCCTCTAGTGGCGCAACCGAGGTTTTATGTGAGTGAGGAGTGCTCCTCTACGATTTTGGTGTCTCATGACCTTCCAGGATCCGTCTGATCCTACTACATTCCCTACTTCTCTGCCTTCAACAACTCTCGCAAGTGGATCGGCGAACAATGGCCAGAGTTTCATCAATTTTTCCTCCCCTTCGCTGCATCCCGGGTATTATAGTGGCGCGCCAGAGATATGAGGATAAAGGAATCCTTTTCTCGGCTTCGGGCATGATACTGCTTGAACAGATATTGACTATTTCTAACTCATCGCGTTCGCTACTTGTTGACTTACAAACTTTGCGAGTCTTTTCGAGTATTTTGTGGCCACACGTGGAATTGTAATGTTTACTTGTGTATCTGCCCACCTTGTCCTTGCCTGCCAGGCCTGGCGTGTAGGTATTTGAGTACTGCGTCACTGGCGAAAATGAAAGTGTAGGCTTGTACCTTCGGCTCGTGATTGGAACTGAGGCATTCCAACTTGCATACCTACGACATCCAGTATTTTAGAACTAGGAACTTTGTGAAAACATCATTTTTGGTCAAGATCGGCCTTGTTTTCAGTTCGTATCTCAGGTGTGATAGTATATCCTCCCCTCCCATGATGAACAGCCACTCCAGGTTAGAAAGGTTCAAGTTTTCAGGTTCAGTGGGAGATGATTTTCTAAGCAATCATATTACGAATTCTCAAAATCTAACTTGGTTCGCTTCTTGTGATGGCAGTCCCATGATACACAGCAAAAAGTTGGCCCTGCTGCCAGGTGCGGTTTCGCTTTAATAGGTGATCAGCGTCTTAGGACCTGGATTCCTTCCACTCTGATCCCCGACCATGAGGCTGCGTAGGGACCTGCGCTGGCCGTCGCTCGCGATTCTCGCAACTGGATTGCTCTCTGTGGCCCCCATAGGGATTATCGCTCAAACATCGACCGCTGTCTGTCTATCTACGTTCGGTTGGGTACGTCGCTCTGTCCCATCCCATGCGTCTTCCTTTCAAACCGTCTTTCATGACTAGATGAACAACACCAGGGGCCAGAGCCCTTGTACCGTTGGAGCGTATCTACAAGGCGCGTGTAACGGCGGTCGTACGTCCCTTCCTATTATATCCTACTCTCATGCGGTGCTCTATTAATGCTGATCAAGAATTTAACGTCCTTCCGCTCCCTCCCAACACCCACTACACTGGTCCCTATGCGAACCAACAAAATGAGTGTCAGTGTAGCACTGTCACGTACAACATGATAAGTGCTTGTGGTCTCTGCCAGGGCGCTTCAATCATTGGGTAATGGATTTCCGTGGAGCGCTATTCACACACGCTTATTTTCATTTCAGTTGGAGTGTATGGGACACCAATTGCTCGAATACCTACCCAGGGGTGTATGTTAACATATATCATGCAGCTCTCACCAAATTTATTATTCGAACAGCTTCCCAGCGGGTATTCCAGATGGTACAGCAGTGCCAGCATGGGCGTTCCAGGACGTGACGGTACGCATCGGTTGCATCGAGTATTTGCTGATGGTATGTCAAGCATTGCTGAGGATTCTTTTTTCAGCAAAGCGATCAGTTCAACGCAACGCTTGCTCAGTCTGTTGGAGGTGAGTTACCATTTGTATGGCTGTCTCGTGTAGTATTCATGAGGCTGCTCAGATAGTCCCGAGGCGACTGCAACCAGCTCCCGATCCTTCGTCACTACTGCTACGGCGTCGACCGTTCCTACAACGCCTGGCACTTCAGCATCTCTCACTGCCTTGCCATCTACCTCGAACACTTCAAGTTCAACTTCTTCGAATAGCGGTGCCAAGGCCGGGGCGATTGCTGGAGGTGTTGTTGGTGGCGTGGCCGGAGTTGCATTAATTGCTGGAGTTGTCGTCTTTTTCCTCATGAAGAGGAAACGTTCTCAAGTCCCCCCATTAGCACAGCGTGGTGATCAGCTGATGCCATCTTCCCCCGATTATACAGAAACTGCTTCGAGTCCTTTTGCTCTCCAAGTGCCAGTGACCCAGCCAAAGATTTATGTAAGTGAGAAGTGTTTCCCAGGATTTTGGTGTCTTATGATCTTCCAGGATCCGTCTGATCCCAGTACATTCCCTACTTCTCCACCTCCAACAACTCTCGCAAGTGGATCAGTGAACAACGCCCCGAGTTTCACAAATGATCCTTCATCCCTTTCAGTGTATCCCGGATATTATAGTGGCGCGCCAGAAGTATGAAGATAGAGAAGTCTCTTCTCGGCTTTGGATGCGAAGCTGCTCTGACACTCACTATTTCTAATCATCGTGACGATTTCATGTCGTTTGATATTCCTGATTTACAAATTTGCTTCATGGGGTTTCTTTTTTGGAAGTTGTTACATTGTTATCTATAGTGTTTGTATGTATACATGTCCACCAGTTTCGCCCGCGCTGGGTATGTACTGTAGGCATTTGTACGTTATGTTACTTATGGAAACTTTTTTGAACCCTTTTATGGACATGAAGTTGATTTGTACCTTCTGTTGTGATTCACATTGATGTTTGTTTTCCCTGGTCCATTTCTGGCTTGTCTCTAGCTTCATGATTCCTGCCGGCTTGCCTGACCACCCATCGTACTCGACTCTGAAGCCTCGGAGGAATCTTCTGCATGGAATGCTGAGTTGTGCTATGGAGAACCCACTGGGGAATCCACCCCACATCAGACAGGACCTTGCCTAGGTCAAGATTAATCACTTCAACCAGACTTTGCCAGCACAAGAGCATGCACAGATTCTTTTCATAAAGTAGAGCGGCAAGTCAAGCTTGTACAGGGCTAGAATGTAACCGACAAGGATAGAGTACGCTACGCTCGGTTGTAAACACTGGTCAATATTGACAATTGTCTTGTCGGTACACCAGGTGACCGACAGCACCCACGGAAGAGCTAGGATGATTGGCCAAAGGGTGCGCCGTGCGGTCTTTTCTGAGGCACCAAGAGATGAAGGATTGCCGGAGATGTGGGACAATCGAGCATGTGGTAGACCGGCGCCTGGAAGTTGTTAAAAGATGGAGAAAACGAGTCACGGGGCTGCACATCTTTAAAAATCAACTTTAGGGTGGGCTTGGTCCCTATTATAATCACGCGTGGGGTCAAAGCTACAGCCCTGTAGCAGGGACGGATATTAGCCTGAATCACGAGAGACGATTTCACATCCAGCCCATATTTAAACTACTGTGTGCCTGCAAATAACGTATCTTAACACGCCGTATCGCCATGTCCGTCCATACACTGACCCTCAACGACGGAACTAGGGCCCCTTGGATAGCCTTTGGAACAGGATCCGCGTTATTCGGCAAGGACGCTACCCATGCTGTCACCCTTGCCATTGAAAACGGGTTCACACACCTCGACGGAGCACAGATCTATGAGAACGAGGCCACACTTGGGACTGGCATCGTTGCATCGGGCGTGCTACGAGCCAATTTATATATCACAACGAAGCTTGGACCCCTTTTACCGGGAGAAACACCCAAAAGTGCACTAGAAGGATCTTTGAGGAGGCTTGGAGTGGAATACGTAGATCTCTACTTGGTTCATTTGCCACGACATCATTTGGGGAGACCTCTTAAAGAGGTTTGGAAAGGCATGGAGGAAGCAAGGGAGGCAAGATTGACAAAGTCGATCGGGGTCTCCAACTTCACCGCAGATCACCTTAAGGATATCCTCGATGGGGCCACAATCCCCCCAGCTGTAAACCAGGTCAGACATGCGCCACCCTACTTGGAGTCGCGGTTCAGTTCAACACTGATCTCGGAACAGATTGAAGCTCACCCATATGTGTGGAAAGCTCTTGGTCCCATTCTCGCAATTCACGAAAAGTATGGCATCGTTACTTCCTCCTACGGAGGTCTATCACCCATTGCCCGTGGAAAAGGTGGTCCTCTTGACCCAGTTATCGAAGAAATCCGTACGCGCCTGGAAGTCACTCGAGGAGGACCTGTGTCCGATGGTCAGGTACTAAATAAATGGCTGCAGCAGAAAGGCGTACTTGTCGTGACGTGAGTCGTTTCAGTTCTACTTTTAGTCCTCACTCGTAGTACATGCTGAGTCACCGTCAGCACATCATCCAAGACCGAGCGTATCAGGGAATATATTGACACCAATGACATACCCAAGCTCACGCCGGAAGAAGTTGAACTCATCGAGACCATAGGAGCGAAATCGCAGAAGAGATTCTTCGTACGTTCATTCCACACGCAAGGCTTTTCGCCACTGATCCCCTTCGAAGCCCGCCTTTTGGCCAGCCGAACTGCCCTAAGAACATGAAGCGAAAATATCTGTAACAGCGACCCTGTGAGTTACTTCTGACTGGCATAATGTAAAGATAGCATACAAGGGCAAATGTCTGTGAATGCATACATGATGTTGAACGAACATCTGGGTTGATCGGGTCAAAAACCCTAGTGCTGTGACAATAAACTGGGAGGCATCCAGTGTCAGGAACAGACAAAAGACAAGAGCTGATTAGGCTTGCTTGTAGAGATGAAAGGAATGAATATCCTATTCTGAGGTCTACACTGTACTAGAACAGGGTTTATATACTACGAGGTTGTGCGCACAGACCATGATTTAGGGCTGGTGTGAGATTGTGATCAGTAAGCTATTCGTAAGCATAAATGTGTCATAAAGGTTATCGGCCAATGAGGAACGTCTACCAGTAAGCATGCTCTATAAGCAGGGCAAAGGGTAGTGATGTCATGGTGGACATTAAAGATAGAACACTATGGAACAAACCAAATAGTGATCAATATCATGTGACCATGTGCAGGCGTGAAATGTGAAGTTCAGAAATCGAAAGCCTAACATCCAGGCTATGCCAGACTGTCGGGAAATCAAGGGCAGATTTTAATTATTTCCCCTGATCAAGAGGATGAATTTTCACAAGCTCATGTTGGAGACATGAACTGCACACATTAGATCAGATGCCATGCTGTGAGTTGAGAGGTTGCATAGGCATTCGGTTGGGCTGAGAAGCAATGGTATTCACTGTCAACAAAGAGATAACACAGGCAAATAATATCAATGAACTGTAGTGCATACCAGACATCCAGATCAAACCAACGGTAGTGTGGTAATAATCAGGGACCATATAGAGGTCCAGGGAGTTGATAATGGTGATAGACACAATAGCACAAATAGTGTAACAAACAGTGCGAGCAGCGAGCTGCAGTGATCGCACCAAGGTCGTCAGCTAGCAAGTCAGTACTTGGAATGGGTTGAAAGTGCATCAAATCGAATACCTGAGCCATCGAAATTACCCGTCAAGACCGCACAATAACGTAGCGAGCCTCTCAAACGCCAAGCTTGAGGAGAGATAGAGGTGTCCGCAAGCATCAAAGCCAGAGTCACTTGTGGTGAGACACACGTCGGAAGCACCAGAACATGCCAAGGACACCATAAGTCAACTGAAGAAGCTATGAAATGGATTAGAACAAGCATGCAGGCACTTGGACCCAGAGGCGAAGAAAACCCACCGGGGATAGCTCGGTCAGGTGGAGCGAGTCAAATGACAAAATGGTTGACCAGACAACTGACAAAGTGATCATAGATAAGATAAGTGCACTCTAGACCTTGATCTAATCTAGATTATAGAGAGCAGTAACTATTTAATCTAACCAAGTCTAGAATATGACTCTCCATGAGTCATACTGACTCCTATTGACTCCTTTGAGTCAACCTGACTCAATCCTAGTCATTTTGACTATGAAAGACTCAGATGCTTAGTGATTGTTACGCCTGGCCCAGGTAAGGTCAGGCGTAGATCTTGCTTGGACTCTCTGGTGGACTTGGGCGACAGAGAGGATGACAAGGGCTTCTATTAAGCCGTTAGCGAGTGAACTGAGTGGCTCTACTCATTTAGAGCCCGAGGGAACTTTGAGATGCCCCTGAGTCAACAGGGGTTCTTGCTGTGACTTGCTAGCTGACTAGGAATGCTAGCAGATGAGAAGGATAGCAAGTGTTGTGACTGCAAAGGAGCTACACTGCCTCAACTATCTCCATGGTCCTGTTGGGCAACCTGGCATCGTTCTACGGGGCTTGACCTAGGGGAAAGGCTTTTATGTATGGCTATATTCAGGTTGCCACCCTTGTAAGCTATTTGTGGGTGCCACCCATAACAAGGGTGTGCTTGTGCTACCACATGTTCTTCTACAGCACTACGGCTTGTAGGGTACTCTGGAATATGATAAGGTACAACGGTAGTGTGAACCTAACTGTACCACAGGTATAACATTGTCTTGATCGTTGTCTTGATCTTGAGTCACATAGTTATCTGTTATCTGTGAACTAGATGACTAGGCTGTTACGAGGGCGTAGTCCTGAACTGGTTAAATAAGGGTTTAAATGAGTGGAGTGCATACTGCAAGTCTTGAGGGATTGACTTGACACAGTATACAAGCTTGCTGGCTGGACTGGGAATGGGATGGAGGTTGGCTTTATCTCCGGACAACCTCACTCCCAGGCACCATTACTGGCAGGTGGGCAAATAGTCGTCATCTACTCGAAGGGTACTTCACTAGGTCACCTTGGTAGGCAGGGTAGGAGAGGTAACAAGTGGATTAGGCTGGGGGGACACCAGCCAACTCACAACCCCTTATATACAGTTACATGGTAGGGTCTAGGGTATATGAGATTACTGTAAGTAGTACTAGGGTAAAGGGGAGAGTCCATGAGGATGCAACTAGGCATACCTCGATGTAAAGGTAAGGCTAGCCCTGAGAAGATCAGAATGGAAGGGCGTAGCAATAAGATGAAATGGAAGATTGATCACAAAGTGTGAAAAATCAAGGAAAGGATCGTGGCAGAGATCCATCTAGGATCTTGCAGGGACATGACCGATCAGATCAGGAAAGGGAGGTGAGGAGAAGGCATGAAAGCCTGCAGATATGATCAAGAGTTAAGGTGATCGGTGAAGTTGTGAAGGTGTGAAGAGTGTGAAGATGTGAAGACGTGACAGGGATGGCGTGATGATGTGAAGGGATGAAAGGATCACGTGATTAGGGAAAGAAAGGGGTCGTAATATAGTCGTAAATTCATAACAGCAAGCAATTACATTGCAAGTTAGGAAATGAGTACAATATGCACCAACAGTACACAAGGGAGCCTGTCTAGGTGCAATGCCAAGGTACAAGGATATTGAGTCCAGTACGAAGGTAGAATAAAGCTAAGGTACAAGTATGTGTAACTGTAGCTTTAAGTACGTGGGGAAACAGTGCACAGATTATGAACAGGTTTAGGGGATGGGCAGAGAGAATACCATATGTAGGGTAAGACGTACGGTGGGTCTAGGGGCCGCTGTCATGGACAGGGGACGAAGGAGACGGTAGGAAGACCGTCGACTAAGTAAGGACAATTGTCAAATGACGGTACGGTGGATCAAAGGAAACTCATCAGGGTATGGAAGCAAAGAGCGGAAGGAAGAAGCTCTGATAGTATCAGTGGGGTTCACTGGACAGGTGATGAGGAATGACTCGAGGGAGGCCTAGAGGCAAGACTGGGTGATGTGAGATGCAAGGCATGTGATGTTGAACTGAAGTGGGCAGCCACTAGGGCGCCAGCAGAGAAGGAACCTCTCAGGCTCTACCAGGTGGTGGAGACGTAGTGAACCACTCTATTTGTCTCTGTATATTAATGTGGAGCTTAGAAGCTCATATACAGGATGTGTGAGATAAGGTTATCTAATCTACTGTATAGTAGTGCCTTATCTAATCTTAGTAAAGTGGCCAATAGGGGCCTTTGCTACAATGTAATTCTACATGACTGTAGCTAGTGAATGGCAGCTAAATAGTGCCAGTTCAACATGTGATGGGCACGTGACAAGAGGTAAGGTTAGTATTGCAAGTGTCAGATGATGAGGCACGTGATAGGGGCATGTGACAAAGGAGTCTTGTAGGGATGCATGAAGGAAGTGCGAGGTCATAGGCGAGGATATAGCTGGGGAAGCTATAGGCGAGCTATGCGGTGAGTCTAGCATAGGGCAAGTCAAAGGGAAGTCACAAGGTATCTAGATGAGGGGATAAGGTCTAGAGGTTGACGGTGGGGAGGTCATGTGATAGGTCACATAATCAGGAGTACTCTGGAGGTCATGTGAGGTTGCATGTGATGAGAGACATGTGGTGGCAAGGTACACGAGTCTAGGGAGACGAGTGTAGTGAGTGTAGCAAAAAAAAGAGTAGTCAGGGGATGAGTTGTAACATTACCCCCTTACTAAGGTTTGAACTACCAGTGAAAAATCTCTTCTGATAGGGTCTGCGGGTGGTGCATGCAGTGAGGCATTTCTTGGGTTCTAGGAATGCTTGGTGTGTCTTTCAGGTGACAGCTGGAGATGGGAAGAGATCTTGACTTAGGGAGTCAAGGCGGTGATGTCTATGTTATCCGGAGGATGCCAGATCCACTAGGTTGCTAATAACTTGGATAGGAGTTACGCGGGTGTGGGGTTTCGTTGTCACCATGAAGGGAGTGAGTGGCGTTGCTACAAGGTTCAGAGTGGGGTTCTTGTTACGTTTCCTACCCATATGCTTTTCCCCAACCTTCTTTCTTTTTATTGGTCTCCACTCTCCCGGTGTCAATCCGGGCTTGCCTTGTCTCACGCCTAAACTGTGCTTCATCTTCAGATCTTCCTTTCCACACACAGCATGGTCATTTGATTGACATCCTTATTATTTCCTTGACATCTTTTTTTGATCGACAGCTGTCATTT